>JAKWJA010000690.1:0-57994 GCA_027704765.1 Solanum habrochaites
AATGCATGACTCAATGACAAAATTACTATCGTGCCCATTTCAAATTACATGTGTATTTTATCCTTTTCTTTCATCACATTGCTTTCTTCTCTTCTCCCCTTGTCGCTTCCTCCTCACTCCCTTCTTTCTTCCTTTGTTCATTTCCAGCAACTGCACCCACAACCCGAATGATGAAGAGTCACAGCAATAAACATGAAGTTACTTACCCGCTTCGCCGGCAAGGGGGTGAGAGAATGGGTGCAGTAGAGTCACAGCGACAGGCGATCTTGAGCTGTGAGAAGCTTCCTAACACTCATACGACCATACAAATGGGGAACAGTGGTTTGCTAGTCAAAGTTCGTCAGTTGGGAAGCATAGAAGAGAATCTTGACCAAATCGGCAGTGTGAGTCGAGTTCGTGGTAGTAACTAGCCAACGCCAAAGAAAAGAGCTCTATCTCTGACACATTGAGGTCTTACCCAATCTCAGCTACTATCGATCTTAGAAGGATCCCACATGAACTCCGTCCTTAGAAACCACGTGCCCCAGAGAAGGAGGACACGAGACATCTAGCCAAAACTCGCACTTAGAGAACTTGCTAAAAGCTTTTCTCCATCAAAGTTTCCAACCCATTCTCCAATGCTCCGTCATGTTCCTCTTACTATCTTGGACGTATCAGTTATCTCAATAAATACGTCACCAACAGAGATCGAAATAGGCTGTAAAAATCCCAGTTCATCAAACTCATGAACGCAGCAGGGGCATGGTAAGACCAAAAAGAACCATCACTAGTACAAGATTGTAAATGCCCAACCTGGTTCTAAAAGCAAGTCTTTGGCACATCCGTTGCTAGTAGTTTAATTGATGAAACCCGGGATACTCAAGTCAATTCTTAGAGAAGACACCAGACCTGTATTGATTCGCATCAAATAATTCATCAATGCGAGGGAAAGAGATACTTGTTGGTTAATAGTACCTTGTTAAACTGTCGAGGTAGTCGAATGCACATCCGAAAACTCCCGACCGTCTCTCACAAACAAGAAACCGGAGCACCCCAAGGAGATGCACTTGGTTAATGGAAGCCAGCTCAAAAACTCTTGAGAAGGGCGTTGCCTTTAAACTCTTTACTACCGCGGGGAAGCCATTCTATACGGGGTATGAAAATGGGGCGGTGTGCCCAGGTTCAAGATCGATACAGACAGGGAGAAGGCAATATCCTACTCTGGGGGTCATACCAGGAAGATCTGCCAGGAAATACATACAAGAAAACTCCACGACCACCAGAAACCTGGGAAATCAATCAGACGTTTACTGGGTAGTGTCATCCTGAGATGAGGGCCAAGAAAGCTAAACACCCTTTACTACAATATTGCTTAGCACGAAGGAATGAGATTGAACGCACCGGATTGAAAGGGAGTCACCCTCACCCACTAACGGTGCCCAAGGCTTGGCCACAATGTCACGTTTTTGCAATTACAATCCAAGATCGCAAATTTGGAGAACGAAGCCAAGTCATACCCAGAAGTACATCCAAAGTCACCCCTTTCTAAAATAACCAATCTCATAAGTGTTTGCTCCCAACAAGTTCACCAAACACGACCTATGTACCTTTCAAATACCACAGAATCACCCACCGGGGTAGAAACATGAATAGGCATTGTCAAGTAGTCACAAGTTGCAATTTTAGACCTCATTAGCAAATGATTTTAAAGATTACTATGAAAACGTGGAGCCAGGGTCAAAATAATACAGATGCCATGGGCAATCACAACAGAACCAAAAAGATTACCTGTGTCACAGCATCAGACGGCCTCCGCTTTCAGACCTCCCAGGGAAGAGCGTAAACAATGGGCGACTACTCGTTTGTCTGTCCATTGCCCCCTTACCATGGCGTAGTAGTGGGAGGTGGCCCATTTTGCCCCTCACCTTATGCCGTATTGTGATGAGCCACCATGTACCTCGACCACCACGTTCCTCCAGAAAAGCGGGCCCTCCCAGACCATGACACCTCTACCTCTAGCTAGTGCGGGTTCTGATAACCTGGTTTGGGGACCATACCCTATTGGATGTGATCCAACCTCCCCAGATCACATAAACACGCTCGGGGTTTCATGGCATAGGTCTATACCGGAGTGAGCGTAAGTTGACCCGTTCTGAAGGGACCCGACCAATACGAGTCTGTAGTGAAGAGACGTGATGGCAATTGGTGACCTTGAGTAGAAGCTCCGGACGCTTGTCCTCAGAGTGAGAATCCATTAAAACGTCGACCTCCCTTCGACACCCCTTTTCGATGTCGACGTTTACGTGTGGGGTCTTGAACGCGTCTGGCTCACTACCATGTCACCTCTATCAAAAAAGGGTATCACCACCTCTTGGAAGGATGTTGCCTATAGCCGCTATATGAGTTAAGGCGAAAATCCGCAACTCTGAACTCACCCCAATTCACAAAAACGGCGGAATCCGAATTTCTTGTGGACTGAAACAAGTCTGGGGGTGGGCGTATCTGGGATTAGTGCCGCGAAATTGTGCCTCATACGCGGTTATACGGTCATGTCCTCCCTTGCTCTAGACTCAAGAACTCGTCCCTTCTTCTATTCTCAAAGTCCTTGGAGTGATTAACGGTTCTTTCACAGCGCAAAAACAGAGAAGTAGAGAGGCATGGATTCCCAAGTCATAGGTGGGGTGCCTCTGTTGGTTGACACTCAAACATGTGGACGCCACCACATATTGGCGTTCCCATGAAACGTGAAAGCTCACGACGACTCAACGCCTGACCAAACGTAATGTCCTAACCTAGTACCCCATCTTGTGTAGTAGCTATGACAATCAACCAGAAAATCGTAGGCATCCTATGATTCTGCCGCCCTTAAAGATGGAGGGTTTCAATTTCAAGAAAACTTAATGATGAAACAGTTCATGCTGATCATTGTCATAAAGGCCCAGCTAGTCAAACGTGGAAATGAAATGTGCCTATTCCCAAATGATGACCCAGCCATGCGGGGAGCCAATAGTGAGCCGCATGTCGTACCCTCTGAAACGGAGGGGAGGTGGTGGTGCAGAAACCACTGGAGTGCCTGACCTGATCGATAACCCACTAAGATAAGCACAGTACTTGGTTGATCACTCTGGGTAGGTTGGGGTTGGCATTGCCTCATTCTGCCCTTTTTGTTCATTTTCCCCTTCCTCCCCTCTATTATCACTCCTCGGTCGGTGGAGGAGTCACCGCCCTAGTATCAGATGGGATAGGTGATGTCCTCTTCCTCTAGAGGACGTCCTCCCACGACATTCCACGGCCTCTTGCCGTTGCTCTTCCTCGAGCCTGACAGCCACAGTGGCGGGATCAGTCGTTTCCTTGTCTCTCCGTTGTTGCATGCTGGTGCGGTCGTTGCTTAGTTCTAAACCATCTGCGAATAGAGTGAAGATGGTCAGATACCAATTCGTTATCGCCAGATACCAATGGGACTCAGTAGTAGCACGAAAGAAGAATGAAAGAATGGGAATTTCATAAGTCTTATGAGCCTCCAAAGAGAGAAGGCGTCCACCCTACATCTTTAAGACTCTACTAGACCTGTTCTGTGGATGGGACCAACGAACACCTAATGCTCTGATACACAAGGTTTGTTCACGACCAAAATCAGGGACCCGACTGGCACCCACATTTACCCTCCTCTGTGAGCGACAAACCCATCTAAACCTTAACATTTCAGATTAGTAAACAGAAATAATGCGGAAAGGACTTTAACTCCTTAATAAAAAAAACAAGTCAATACTATTAATTATCCCCAAAAATCTGGAAGTCATCTAACAAGACATCTATCTCAACTACTAAAACTAGGGAGTATTCTAAGAACCAAAATAAAACTAACAAGCTAGTCCTGCCGGAAGTTCAAGGAATCAAGACTTGAGAAGAAGAACCCAGTCCAAGCTATGACGCATTAGCTCACCCTGAATTTCCGGATTGAAGTGAAGACTGGCTAGATCTCGTTGAGTTGAAGTTGACAGAACGTTTAGCATTGCCTTACACAAATAACAAGAGGAAAAACATGGAAAGTAGGGGGGGTCAGTACAACCACAAGTACTGAGTGAGATCATCGGCCAAACCTCAAAAATAGGGAACAATAAATCAATAATAAGTAAATCAACTACAATACTCAATACATGTGAGCAATAACCACATGAATTCATCAATAACTACAACCGAGTGAACACAATGAGACTCAAAGCTCAATTACCATACTTTATTTGGGAATTACGTCATCGATTGAGTACTATTCATTATCTTTCATGATTCATTATCTTTCTCCTCTGGGTCGGTACGTGACACCCCGATCCTCTATTTCTATCTGGTGCCGGACGGAACGTGGCACTCTCGATCCTCATATTCTATCCTGGTACCGGGAACGTGGGCACACGATCCATATATTCTATCCTTGGTGTCAGAAAGTGACACATCCGATCCTCCATTATTCTATCCTGGTCACCGGAACGTGGACCGATCATATTCTAAATGGTGTCGGAACGTGACCACTCAGATCCTCATATATTATCCTTGGTACCGGAACGTGGACCCGATCCATATTCTATACCGGGTGTCGGAACGTGACATCCGTCCTAATATTCTATCCTGGTACCGGAAACGTGGCACCCGATCACTCTATTTCATTCTATCTAGGTACCGGAACGGCACCCGAATCCCCTAATCATTCAAGACAGTCTTTTACACTAGGAATCATCATTCTCATTATATAATATCAAGCCTTCTTTCATCCTAACGAATCATCATTCTCATTTATAATATATAAAGTGAATAGGGTTCTTTCAAGATTTCGGGATTCAATAGCTGTCATCATGTTTGTTAATTCATCACAATGTCATAATCATAATCAATGCAGAACAATTAATGCATATAGAGGGATTTACAATACTACAATACATATCATTCACTATTAAGAGTGACTACGAGACGTAAGCTAGAAACCATAACCTACTCCACCAGAGAATTGAAATCAACAAGCTATTTCCCAAAATCCTTGCTCTCCTCTTCGTTTCTTCGCTCTCTACTCGTTCGTTTCCCTCCTCTTTTTCTTTTGTCTTGTTCTTTCTATTTTTCTTATTCAAACCTCTTTCTTTACCTAATGAATGGATAATTAAGAATGAAAGATGGCAATAATAACAACTAATTAAACCTAAGGGTTACCTCTTTTAACCCCAAGAATTAGATTTATTAACCATTAACCATCTAGCTTTATAAATTTAAAGCAGGAATAGTCAACAAACGTCCTTAAAACGTGTAAAGAAATCCGACCCGAACTGGGATTGCGTAGCCCGTGACGGGCCGTCGTGCCTGAGACGGTCCGTTGCAGTGTCGAACCGTCGTCAGAGGACTCAATTTCCACCATAGAGTCTGATGACGGTCCGTCACGTTGTGACGGTCCGTCCTCGCCATTCGTCACGAGTTCAAGAGAGTCGATTTTATACCCAATTGTTCAAGATTTTTATAAGTGTTTTGAAACTGACACATCACGACGGTCGTTGGTGACCTGCCGGTCGTCGTGGCCTCCGTGCACATCTGCCAGTTTTTCCCGAATTAAAATCTGTTGCTCAAAAGCTAAAAAAGGTCGTTACAGGACACAAGAGGATCGGTACATCCGATCCACCAACTAGGGATTACCCCCATAGATGTGAAGAAAAACACAAGCAGCATAAGCGGTGAATCATACTCCAAATAATATATAGTACGGAAGAAAGTGGTCACATAAAAATTCTTCCATTGCCCATATTAAAGTAAAATTATTCATTTGACTCTATCTCTCGACTTTTGCTGTTTAGCTCAACAATCAACTATACTGACCCAGTTACAATTATACAAATATCTAGAGTCATTCGAAACCCATTTGTACTTCTCAAGTACTCCATGGAATCCAACATTCTTAAAAACCTACAAGCTCAAACATACTGTCCTTTACCTTACTCTCAAACTGTGACTAGCATTAAAGTATTCTATCAAATTCATTATCGCCTTCAAATTTCAAACTATGACGCTCCTCTTTCCAAAAAGCATTTTATGACAGTATACGAGTCCCATACAAGAATAAACACAGTTTCAAGATAAACGCATTTTCCAGTAATATACAAGTTATTGAATCACGTTATAACGTCAACTCCACGGAATTCTTCAAATGCCCAATTTCAAACTAACATTCAAAATCTCATATACCTCATACCAACACTAAGAAAATCTGGCCCACTCCAATAATTCGGTATACTATAAGCTCAAAATTCTACACGCCATCAAAACCTATGCGGACACATCATAACAGTTTATGTTTTAAAAAAAAGTAGTCAATCTCCTCAAAAATCGCGATATAACCTGTAATATTATAGGTACAACTATCGGGCTATCCATAAAAAGTCAATCTACCACTAAATAATTTAGACCACATAACAACACATAATCTTACAGACCTAACATGTTTTTGCACCAATTCAAAACCCAATATTCATAAAAATGTTGATAATTCTAGGGAGTCCATACGAACCAGTCACATCCCCTAGTAATATCATAACTTATATATGAAAACCCGTACATCCTTTAACTTCAAACCAAGGTCTATATGTTAGCGTCTTATCATTCAACATCTCTTAAATATTACCATGCCGCAAATGTGTATACCTTAAAATCTTTCAATACACTAGATTTTTTTCTTGTCCACGGACTTGCGTATCAATTTGTATTCATTTGATCCAACATCCATTCTACTGAAAACCAACGCTTGGAGAGAAAACTTCTTAGGCCTTTAACAATCAAAGTGACCAAACTCTACATCCAAACCTTGTACATGTTCTTTTAAATTCTCAATAAACTGATGCAATCAGTCAATTCTTACGTACTTATGCATACTTCGACAAAGGCCACAATACCAAAAAACACTTAAAATCCACCATGAAACTGGAAATTTTGAACCCAACTATGTACTATCCCTAAGCTATCAACATTAACTCACTACCTTGAAATTTTTTTTTACCTATGAATTCACATATCTTAGTTTATCATTGGTTGTCTCTCTATCGATCTTATGATATGCTCTACTAAAAAGAATTCAACTCTACTCGCTATCAAACTCAAAATTACAAAAGAATTTATAATCATACTCGAGTTGAACATATGTATGCTGCTTTCTCAAGTGTTATCCAATAGTTTTTAACCATTCTAATGAATTTGCGACACGTTATCATTAAATAGAGCAAATAGATTTAAAACAATGGTCTCTGAACTCAATTCCAATTCCCTGAAGACACATATCGAACCCTGTGTAATCAAAGTAAATTGATTCTAACTTAGCTCTCGCTCTAAAAGTCAAAACTTACACACTAATTCTTCCCATTATGGCTCTATCCCCTATCAAATTCTAAATCTAGGAGTGGTTTGGTATCAACCATCTGACACAAACACTTTCACAAAACCCCCAACTATGTCCCAAATAGTATAAAACCATAAACCTAATATACTCAAAAAGTCATTCATTACACATACCAAAATCCTTTTAAAAAACAAACCTTTTATCATATAGTTTTATTACCCAACCATTAATTTATCATAAAACCGATTACCATCATGTTAGTTAATCGTGTCATCCACCACGAAGTTAACTTTTCATCAATAGACACCTTAAATTCTGTTATCCCAACAAAACTCAAAAGAAGTAACCCAACCTCATATGGCCATACTTACTAAGATTTTAAGGTCCTTCACACAAGTATCAATATTTGAGAATCCTTTACATATTAAGTTCATCCACTCTCAATTGGAGCTTATGATAAAATAACCCTGCTACATTTAAAATCCCTAAGGATACACTTTATAACCTACACACACATTGAATATCATACCTAAGATCCACCACTAATAGTTTTGTAATTATTACAATAAGTTTCAACTCATTCGTCTTTGTAAACAAGCTGCGGTCTATCAATTTGAACTTAACATCGAATGATTATATGGAGAAAGTGATAAATTATAACTCCTTAAGTAAAGTTTGTATTAAACTAAAAGATCAACATATCATTTTGCATTATACCACTAGTACAAAATGAGTGAAAGTTCTCATATTAACCAGTTCAGAACATATCATATTATCGAGAAGATTGTATCCAAATTAGCCCACACACTTTCACCTATCGGAATAACTTTAAAATATTATCAAATTCCTCAAATATAAGCCCAAGTCTATGTATCTTATGTAGGGCATGGCGATAACAAAAGTCAGACACTCCATATTCAACCAAGTACTTTACCTAAGTATGATTGCAATCGTCGTATCATGACTTTTTTTAGGTATGACACTAAATCTTGTGACACCACAGAAGGATTCTGACCTGAAAATGGTGACAACATAATTACAACCAATTAATGGTATGACAATATATTTCAACGTATATGTTCAAGGTGACACTATTTATTATCTAAGCCAAGTCTTTAGACATTTACTTCTAATTGTCGAACCACTCCATATTTGCTTTATACCAAATAAGAATGTTTTTATTGTTATTATTTGTTTACTATGATAATTACATAGTCAACCTTCAAATCATGATCACACCAATCGTTCAAACATCATTCCACCTTAATACAAGATCTAAGATTAAAATCAATACACGACCACATCACTAATTCACAAAGGAATTAGCACGAATCATCACCATAGATGGGAGTGAATGGAGTGAAGCGATAAGAATCAAAAATGGAACGAGTAGCACGAAAGAGATCCAAGAGAGAAAGATAGGAAGAGAAGATATTTCTTAAAAGTCACAAAAAGCCTCTCGAAAGAATACGTTCAGACGTCTCGTACATATCCACGAGCACTCTATTTTTAGACTCGACTTGACAACCACGTGAGACCTATGAACCTGGGCTCTGTACCATTTGGTCACAACCCAAAAAATGGATGTGATACACTCGTTTATCCCACCAAGACAAGTCAGCCAAAAATCACATATACAATAAATGCGGAGGAAAAGGAGGGAAATTTCATAATCAATTCAATACACCCCCAAAATCTGGTTTGTCAAGTGTACAAGCACTCTAAAGTATACAATTGATTCAAAAGTGTCACGACCCAAATCAGGGAAGGACGCGACTGGCAACCACATTACCCTCATTATGTGAGAGAACCCAACCATCTAAACATAACATTTCAAGATATATCAACAGAAAATACTGCGGAAGAATTTTTTTTAAACTCATTAATACAAACAATTTCACTACGATTATTATTATCCCAAAATCTGGAAGTATCCATCCAAGAACATATATCTCAAATTACTAACTAGGAAGTCTAGAACAAAATAACTAAAAAAGTTAAGCTAGTCCATGCCGGAAGTTCAAGGCATCAAGACTTGAAGGAGGAGACACAGTCCAAAGCGAGACGCTTAGCTCACCCTGAATTTTCTTTTACGATTGAGAGGAAGACTGGCTTAGATATGCGGTTGAGTGAAGTTGACGAACGTTAGTGCATACACAAATAAACAAAGAGGAGGAAAACATAAAAGTAGGGGAAGTCAGTGACAACACCCGTACTGAGTAGTGGATATCAGCGGCCCAACTCAAAATAGGGAACAGTATATATTCAAAATAATTAAATCAACTTACAATTACTCAACATGTAGCAATAACAACATGAATTCATCAATAACTCCAACCGAGTTCAATGAGGACTAAAGCCTCAATTACCATATCAGTGGGAATAAGTCATTAGATGAGTATATTAATTATCTTTCAAGATTTCATTTCTTTCTTCCTTTGGTCGGTAGGGACACTCCGCTCCTCATTCTATCTGGTGCCGGAACGTGGCATCCGTTCCTATATCATATCCTGGTACGGGAACGGGGCACCCGATCCATATTCTATCTGGTGTCGGAAAACGTGAACCGATCCTGATATTCTATCCTGGTCTGGTACCGGAGTGGCACCCGATCCATTTAATTCGATCCTGGTGTGGAACGTGACACTCCGATCCTCATATTCTATCCTGGTACCGGAACGTTGGCACCCTGATCATTAATTCTACTCCTGGGTCGGAACGTGACACTCCGATCCCATATTCTATCCTGGTACCGGAAGTGGCACCCGATCCTCACTATTCATTTCTCTCCTGTACCGGAACGTGGCACCCGATCCATAATCTATCCTGGTGTCGAACGTGACACTCCGATCCTCAGATTCTATCTGGACCGGAACGTGGCACCCGACATAATTCATCCTGGTGTCGGAAACGTGACATACGATCCTCATATTCTATCTGGGTACCGGAAGTTGGCACCCGATCCCATATTCATTCATCCTGGTACCGGAACGGGGCACCCGTATCCCCTAATTCATCAAGCCTTCTTTAACACTTTAAGGCATGATCATTCGCCTTATATAATTTATCAAGCCTTCGTCATACTAAGGATCATCATTCTCATATATATTTATCAAGAGAATTAGGGTTTCTTTCAAGATTTGGGATCAATAACTTCATATTTGCTTTGTTAATTCATCACAATTTTATTAATATAATCATGCAAGCACTTACACAACTTAAGCACATAGAAGGGTTACAATATTTCAACAAAATATCACTATTAAGAGTTCACTCTACGAATACGTAAACATAAACCATAACCTACCTCCACCGAAAGAATTGAATCAACAAGGCTACTTCGCAAAATCCGTGCATACCCTCTGTCTCTCTCTCTTGATCGATTCTCACCTCTCTTTTGCTGTTCTTTCATGTTTCTTTATTCAAACCCTCTTTCTTTTACCCTAATTAATATATAATTAAGAATAAAAGATGGCAATACATAAACCCACTAATTAACTTAAGGTTAACTCTTTTAACCCCCCAAAGTAATTAGGACTTATTAACATTAACCCTCTAAACTTTATAATTAAAGCAGGAATAGTTCACAAACGTCCCTTAAAACGTGTAAAGAAATCCGACCCGAACTGGGATTTGCGTTATCCCGTGAGGGCCGTCGCGCTGCGCACGGTCCGTCATGATGTCGTCGATGCGCCCAGTGACTTGGTGTTGTAAGTGGATGGCCGGTGTGACGGGCCGTGCGACTGCGGACGGTCGTCTGCCCACTCCGTCACGACTCAGGAGAGTCGATTTTCAGGACCCAATTTCCAGATTCTTAGTGTTTTGAAAAGGAAACATCCACGACTGGTCGTCGTGCCTTGTGACGGTCCGTCGTGGCCTCCTTCACCTCTGCCAGTTTTACCAGAATGAAATCTGTTGCTCCAAAAACGACTAAAACAGGGTCGTTACAAAAAGAAACGCTGAGTCTCAAATGAACTGGTTTCTAGAATAGAACAAGGTCATAACTAAGGGAAAAAGGAAGTACGCTGAGGCGACAAACATCTACCTCTCAAAATCTCCAAGAAAGAAAAAGCTCAGACAAGGAGGAGAGAAATATCACAAAGTCGGCCAGTAACCTACAAAACAAAATTGTAGTAGCAAGGGTGAGTACCGAACCACACGCTACCCAGCAAGTGGTAAAAAGAGTTCTAAACACAGCTAATGGGATAATTATTGAGGATCCTATACCCAAGACACCGAAACATCCACAATGAAAACCTGCATTAAAATAAACCCAACCTAACACACTCACGGTGTAATAGCACGTAGCCAACAACAACACTTATTTGACAATTATTATATCCTCAACCAACAACACTTCAACAAATTACATATCCTCAACAACATATTCAGCAAATTAAAATATCAGCAATAACAAGCCTCAATATTGATCAACACAAGTTCCGCAGAAAGGCATCAGAAGATCCAGCAAAATAAGATATCAAAGTTCACTAATGATAAGTATGTGCAATGCATGCAGCAAGGTAGGTATAATGATGCATGTCTGACCCTAGTGATACACTCACTATCTCTCAGTCCGGGACCCATGGGGGACATATTCTGTCCATGCATATGTCGCGGGACGGACATGACCCTCGATCATAGTAACCATCACGCGCGCGATACCGTCCCTCGAAAAAAAGGTCCACGGGCGACGCGATACGTCCCTCGACGAAAGGTACATCTCTAAGTTTCTATTTCTTTCTCAATGCACATACCACTTGTCCAACAAATGCATCAGAATAATGCGATTGAGAAGTTCAACACAAGTAATGAGTAGATGACCATTTTCTAACATCGAACAGTTCACAAGCACACCAAACATGAAACTACATCAACAAGGATTCAGCAAGCCTTCAACCTTTCTCAAACAAATCAAAATAAAAATTAATCACAAAGCCTTTTGTATCCCATTTTTTTCATCATAAGAATTAATCAAATGTGTCCAAGTAAACCCATCACCAATCCCGTTCCTCCCAAACATATACAACAAGGAAATACAGATCAACACTTAACAAGAGTAGAAATCCCACTTGCCTCAAATACTCGAACAATCACTCAGGACTCTTTCCCATTCGTTGAACTTCCAACTCAAACCAATCTATTACATTAATAAATACAATAAGATTTTGAAAGCTAGACAACACTCATATTGTATGGTCTAGCCATAAATTCAAGGAACTCACTGAAATATATAACAAATTTAAGTTTCACGTCTAAAGTTCTAGTTCAATATTTTCCAAACAAACATAATTTGAGTTTGATGACTTTGATAGATCATAATACACCACTATTAATACTTATGTTAAATATATCAAAACTTGAATCCTAATATGATAATGGAATAAAAAATAATTAAAACCGAAACTAATTGCTCAAACACACAAGACGGAATGCAAAAACTAAATGTTGAAAACAATCTAATTTAAGTGTTCCAATCAATATCCTCGGTTCACTATTAATAAGTCATAACCTTGGTCTATGATGTAGGAGTAATCATTGTCCAATGATGGACCATACTACTCACAATTTTATAACCCACCGTCAAACATTCAAATCTATATCAATTTTCAATTTCTTGATTATTTATATTTTTTTCCCAGATTAAATTTGGTTTCTTCTGTTCTTAACAAACAACTATGTAATAATAATAATAATACAAATATTCTATAGCATCTATCATCATATGCATATATATCTACAACAGTACAAAGGTGAATGCAGTACCTGATGACCAGTGTGCTTTTTTTGTGGGTGTCCATGTGCGATGATGCACGTTAATGACTCTTTTCCTTTTCTCTTATCTCCTTTTTGTTTTTAAATCACATAAATTAGGTATTCAAGCGGGAAATTGTACTAAACTTAATTTAAATTATATAGGACAAACTGGTATAAAATCTTAAATAAATAATGCTTGAGTCCATTAACTATCAGTTAAGTCAATTATCCACAATTACCCATCAAATAATTAACTAAAAGTCAATAAATAGTCAAATTATCAAAAATGACCTCGGGGCATTACAATTATCATCATTATCATCATTGTCATTATTATTATTATTACTATTCGTCTTCTTCTTCTTCTTCTTCTTCTTATTATTATATTCTTATTATTATTATTTTATTATTATTTATTTTATTATTATTATTATTGTTCTTCTTATTGTTATTATTATTGTTATTATTGTTATTGTTATTATTATTATTGTTATTGTTATTGTTATTAATATTATTATTATCATTATTATTATTATTATCATTATTATTATTATTATTGTTATTATTATTATTATTATCATTATTATCGTTATTTTCATTATTATCATTATCATCATATTCATTCTTATTATGTTATTATGTTATTATTATTATTATTATCACATTAGTATTATCATATATCATTATTATCATTAGTATTATTAGTAGGATGCATCATTATTATATCATTATATCAGTATCATTATGATCATTATTATTATTATTTGTTATTATTTTTATTATGATTATCTTATTTTTATGATTATTATTATTATTATTATTATTATATGTTGTTGTGGACTTATTGTTATACATTATTATTATGATTATTATTATACTCTAATATTATTATTAAATATAATTATAATTATTATAAGTATTATTATATATTATTATTATTATATTGTGTTAATTGTTATTGTTATTGTTCTGTTGTGTTATGTGATTGTAGTGTTGTTGTTATTATTTATTATGTTTATTATTATTATTATGTATTATTATTGTTATTTTTCATTATCATGATTATTGTATTGTTGTTATTGTTATTATCATATTATTATTGTTGTATTGTTATTATTATTATTATTAATATTTTTGTTCATCATATTGGGAGTAGTATTATGTATTGTTATATTATGTCTGAATTGTGTAAGTATGATTATGAGTATTATTATAGGAGTATGATTATTATGCAGTATTATTATTGATGATTATCAGTATATGCATAGCAGATGGCATTCAGCTGAGTTCTTTCATTATGATATCATTATATAAGAGGATTAGTAGTATTATTATTTTATGTATATTATTAGGTAGTATTGTTGTTATTATAAAAATAGTACTTTGATTGAATTGAATAATGGCATGCTTATTGAGTCTACATGGACCTTTGAAATTTTTGAGGGGTGAAGCTATGTAACTTCCTTGTTATGTGTGAATCGTTGTTGTGACTCATTAATTAAAAGTCTTAAATTGACACCCTTTGAATTGGGGAAAGGTTTACAAGCCATGTTCAAATATCTAAGAGTTATGTATTAGCTTTGTGAGGACGAATGAATCCCCAAATTACACAGTGGGTGAGAAATCATTTATTTGTGATTTTCATGGTTATACTTTCAATAGTACAACTATATATATGTTGTTATCGTGATGATAATATTGTGATAGAATCGGGAGATGCTATTTTCAGACCATTAAAATTTCCTTTTTCTTCTTCAAAAAAGTGGAGGTCACAGGATGACCCAAAATATTTTGTCATACTAGTTTTCATTTCTACTTTGAATAATAAAAAAAGTTGATGCTTTTGAGTTGTTAAAAAGAAGTATAGTAAAAGCGCTATAGTAGAAAAATATTTTGGCCCAATTTTTTTGTATTTAATATTGAAGAGACATCTAACTTAAAAGAATAGCATTATCTTCACATGATTTTTTTTGGAAAAGAGGTGTAAATGATTGAAATAAAATCACTGTTTTAAATAAAACTTTGAAGTTAATGGGATTTTACCACCGGGGTGTAAAACAATTATTGAAATGGGGTCTTAAGGAAAGTCTTTAAAAAGGAGATGCTATTGATTAAATATAAGGGCTTTTAGACTAGTAAAAAAGGTTTTTTTAAACAACAGAAGGCTAGAAACTTTTTTGATACTTTTTCTCTTTATTTACATCCACTAGACTTTTAATTGATATGACTGCAATTGTTTATTTGCAAATTCATCATATGGATGTAAAAACTACTTTTTAAATGGAGACCTAAATGAGGAAATTCATATGGAACAACCCGAGTCTTTTGTTGAAGAAGAACAAGAAAGCAAAGTATGTAAACATACTAAATTCTTATATGTTGAATGACATGAAAAGTTTGATTCCTGAATGATTCAAAAATTTTTAAAATAAATTAGTGTGATAAATTTATATATCATAAGTCTTGCAATAATGCAAATGTGATTATTTTCCTATATGTTGAATGATTTGTTGATATTTTTCTCTAACATGAATGTTATTGATTAAACTAAAAGTATTCTTAGAAGCATTGATTATGAAGATCTTGGTGAGACAAATTTGATTTGGAATACAAATAACAAGAAAACATTGTTGAAAGAGTTTTTCTGACAGTGTAATGGACCTGTTTAGTCGTTTTGGCAGCAGATTTTATTTCTGCGAAAAACTGTGCTGAGCGGACGGATCCCACGACGGACCGTCATGGGCCACGGACGGGGACCGTCGAGGGAGTTCACTTTCAAAAACAACTTAGAATTTAGAAATTTGGGTATTGAGAGAGACTCTCCTGAATCAACGAAGGTGGGGTGGGCCGGGTGGCAGGACGGACCGATCTCAGGCCCATTGCGGGTGTCACAGGAATCTTTAATGAATTGGAGTATCGAACCTTGTGCGGAAGTCAGCAGGACGGGGACCGTAGCAGCACGACGGGCCGTCCACAGACTGCGTGGACCCTGGATGGGTCGGAAATTCTGTTTAAATATTTTAAAGGGCGTTGTGGGGGACTATCTGCTTAAATTATAATTTAGTGGTTTAATGTTAATAAGTTTAATACTTGGGGGGTTTAAAAGGGAGAACCTTGAAACAATTAGTGGGGGTATTTATCACCTTTTCTACCTAATTATAGATATTAGGGTTTTCAAAAGAAAAGGGTTTTGAATAAGAAACAAAGAAGAACAGAGAAGAAGAGGGAGCAACCAAGAGAGAAAGAGAAAGAACGAAGAGGAAGAAGGAAAGCAAAGGACTTTGAGGAATACCTTGCTTGATCATTTAAAATTTCGGTGGAGTAGGTTTAGGTTTATGCCTTTCATAGTAAACTTTAATAGCGAATTGATTGTTCATGGGTATTTAGTATTGTAACCCTTCTATATGCTTAATTGTATGTATTGCATGATTGTGTTTATATATAATTGTGATGATAACTGCATGATGAGGCTATTGGAATTCTAATCTTGAAAACCTCTTGTTAAGTGAATGATGATGCCTTAGTATTAAAAGAAGGGCTGGATGAATTAAAAGAATGAGGTTAGAGCGATCGGGCTGTCACGTTTCCGACACCAGGACACCAGGGTTAGAAATAGGGATCGGGTGTCACCATTCCGACACAAAGATTAGAATACGATGAGGATTCACGTTTCGGCCCAGGATAGAATAGGGGGAATCGGGTTGTCCACGTTCCGGACACCAAGGATAAGAATATAGATCGGGTGTCACGTTTCGGGCACACCAGGTTAGAAATATGGAGGGGATGGCCGTTCCGACACCAGGATAGTATGCTGAGGATCGGAGTGGTCACGTTCCTGCCCAGGATAGAAGAGAACCGGCGTGTACACGTTCCGAACCAGATCGTATGATGTAGAGGATCGGGTGTCACGTTCGACACCAGGATAAGAAAGGGAATGAATCTTAAACATGATAAATTCTCAAATAATAACCCTAATTTCCCAATGGGTATGGTATTGAGGCTTGAGTCCTCATGGGGCAATTGGCGTATTTTATTAATGATTACAGTACTTGTTGTTTCTACATCTACATTGTTGAGTATTGTAGTTGATTTATGATATTAAACGGATATACTGTTTTCTATTTTGAGTTGGCGATGATACCCTACTCATACTCGGGTTTATTACTGACCCCTACTTGAATTGTTTTTCTTTGTTAGTGCTGGAGTGCAGCAAACGTACCATCGTCTTCATCACAACACGCCCAAACTCTAGCCAGCTTCATCACTTCGGATCTCAGGGTGAGCTAATGTCTTCTTAGCGTGGACTGGATCATCTCTTCATGTCTTGATGCCTTGAAGTTCCGGGCATGGACTAGCTGTTTATATTTAGCTTTCCTAGATATCTTGAGGTAGATTTTGAGGATTAGTGTTCTTGTGATGATGAATTCCAGATTTGGGATGATAGATTGAATTTTAGGAAAGTTATTTAATTGATTTCGTCAATGAGTTTGAAGGCTTCTGCATATATTATAGTTGTTATTTATGTTGTTGGAACTGTTGGGGTTTAGATGTTGGTTCGCTCACATAGTAGGATAAGTGGGGTTGCCACTCGCGACCCGTTTTGGGTCGTGGACAAAACTTGGTATCAGAAGCTTTTTATCAAGCGCCATTAGGTTAGTTGGTTTCTGTCACACAAGAACGAGTTTCTAGTAGATTTAAGGACGGTTAAGTTGTAGGGGGACACCTTTTACTTTTATTTGATAGGCTATAGGAATTTAGGAAAATGCCCATTTCTTTCTTTCTTTAGTGCTATTTACTTGGATCCAATTGGTATCTAGGTGATTACAAATTGTTATCCGACCCATTTCATTCGATTTCGTAGATGGTTGGAACTAGAGCAAACAACGCGCCAACACAAGCCACCGGCAAGACAAAAATGCGTCTGAGCCAGGCCACTGGGGCTGTAGCTGAAGAGGATCAGTGGAAGGGCCGTGGTAGATGGTCGTGGGAGGACGTCCTTAGAGGAAGAGGACAAGCACATGTCCCATCTGGTACTAGGGCGGGTGATCCTCCACCGAACTGAGGAAAGTAGGGAGAAAGTAGTAAGTAGTAAGAGAGTGGTGAGGAAAGGAAGTGGAAAGTGAGCAAGTGCCAGAATGAGAATTACCACCACCAACCTACCCCAGAGATTGATTGAATCAGGTTCTTGCTTATCTGTTAGCGGACAGTATCGAACAGGCCAGAAACCTCCAGTGTTTTCTGCACCAGTACCTCAGGTCGGAAGTACGACCGCGCTGTGTGTTGAGGGCTCCCCGCTATGGAATGCCTATTAGAATAGGCATGGTTTCCTCGTTTGACTACAGGGCATAATGACCAGTGATCAGCATTGAACTTTTTAGTCAGTTCGGTTTTAAATTGAAACCTCCAGTCTTAAAGGGGCTTAATCTTGAGGATTCCTACGATATTTTGGTTGATTGTCCTGTAAGTACTACATAAAATGGGCATAGGTGCGATGGAAGATTTGGCTTGAGTTGTAAAACCTATCAGTTTCGGGGAAATGTCAAAATGTGGGTGGCGGTCACCAGTTTGGAGTGTCAACTCGCAAGGGATACCACCTATGGACTTGGGACGTCATTCTCTTAGCTTTATGTATGAGAAGTAATTACCCAGGACCTGAGGGTAGGAGGGATGAGATGAGTTCTTGAGCTAGAGCAAGGCAAGATGTTAGGGACTGCATATGAGTGCTTAAGTTCCGTGGGCATTTATCCAGATATGCCAACCAGCTTTGTTTCAGTCCAAAGCGCGGATTCGCCGTTTTGTGAAGGGGTTGAGGTCAGATTTGCGGATTTTAGCCTTAAGGTAGCAGCTACAGCGAAATCTTTCAAGAGGTGGTAGACTTCGTTGGAATAGAGGTGGAGGAGTGAAGCCAGATGACATCACCATGGTATCGACATCTAAAGGTTTTCGTAAGGGAGGTGAGGTTAAATGGGTTTTCTTACTCCATAGGGAGGGTTCAGGAGGTAGATTCAGCCCGACCTATTCAGTCTTCACTGCATACTTGTAGTTGGGGTCCACCGCAGACCGGTGCAACACTTCATATGAGTTTTGAGGTTATCCCCAGACTTCAGTTCATTCTCACTGAGACCTATGCTTGAAAAATCCAGAGAGTGTATGGATGTGGGGAGACTGGGCACATCACGAGGTATTGTCCAAAAAGGGATTACAGACCTCAAATAGTCAGAGGGTAGAGGTGGTCAAGGAAGAGGCCGTCATTCTGGAGGGCGTGGTGGGCCCGATTGGTTAATGATGGTCACCACAACGGCCGGCGGGGGTGGGTGACGGGCAAACTGGAGCTACTACCAAACAACCACATGGTAGGGGCAATGGGCAGAACAGATGATAGGGCCCACTGTGACGCCTTCCCTGGGCGGTCGAAAGCGGAGACATCAGATGCTGTTAGTACAGGTCTCATTTTGGTTTGTGATGCATGGCGTCTGTATTGTTTGATCCTGGCCCTCCACATTTTCATCTTTATCTCCTCATTTGCTACCGGGTCTCTAAATTTAAAATTGTGAATTGCTGACATGGCCCTGTTCGTGGTTTCTAACTCCGGTGGGTGAGTCCGGGGATAGTTGAAAAGGTTGTATAGTGTATTAGGTCTGTCTGTGTGTACTTTTATGGGAGCGATACTCATGTTGGAATTGGTTGATCTTAGAAATGGTTGATTTCACGATGTAATCTGGGTGTTATGACTTGGTTTCTCCCAAACTTTGCAACTTAGATTGTTAAATGCGAAAACTATACCGTTGGCCAAGCCAGGACAGATCGTTAGTGTGGGAAGGGTGACTACACTTCCCACCCCGTTCGTATCATCTCCTTTCTTCGGACTAAGAGAATGGTTAAGTAAAAGGGTGTTTAGCTTCTTTGGGCACACATCCGTGATGATATACCAAGTACCTTCAATTGAGCGTTCCTGGTAGTCTGTGAGTTTCTGGATGTTTTTCCTGCAGGGAACCTTCCTGGTATGGACACCGGGATAGAGATATTGACTTTTGCATCGATCTGGAGCAGGGTACTTCGCCCCATTTCCATCCCTCCTTATAGAGATGGCTCCAGCGAAGTTAAGGGAGTTACAAGGCCCCCAACTTCAAAGCGTTGTAAGTAAAGGTCCTTAGACCACGTGCATCCCCTTGGGTGCTCCGGTGTTTATTGGTGAAGAAGAAGGATGGGAGTTTTTGGAGTGCATAGAATACCGGCAATTGAACAGTGAAACTATTAAGAACAAGTACCCGCTTCCCAGCATTAGAGATTTTTGGCTTCTGATCAACTACAAGGTTGTGCTTGCACTCTTCACGAAAAATTATTTGAGATCTGGGTTATTCATCAATTGAAAATAAGGGGCCATACGTGATGTGCCAAAGAACTGCTTTTCAGGGACCGCGATGGGCATGATGGAGTTCTGAGTTAATGTCTTTTGGGCTCTACGAATGCCCCTGCTGCGTCATGAGCTTGATTGAATGGGATTTTTAAGGCCATATCTGGATCTTTTTGTCCTTGTATTTTATTGAGATATACTTGGTATTACTCAAAGAGCAAAAAGAACATGAGGAGCACTTGCGAATTGTATGGAAATGTGAGGGGAGAAAGCTTATGCCAAATTCTCCAGTGTGAGTTTTGGCTAGATAGATTTAGTGTTCCTTCTTGGGACGTTGTTCCAAGGATGGAGTGATGGTGGATCCTTATAAGATTGAAAAAAACAGTGAGAAGAAATTTGGTAATGTAGACCTCAGAAATTAGGAGCTTTGTCGGGTTAGCCAGCTACTACGGCGGTTTGTCAGGGAATTTCTCCGCTAGTGCCTCCCAACTGACGAACTTGGACTACGCAGAATGTTTCCATTTGTATGTGGTAAGAATAATGTGAGGAAAGCTTTCAGAAACTCAAGACCCTGGCGGACTACTTCACCTATCCGTACCTTGCTCGTAGAGGGTAAAAAAAAAAACTTTCATTGTTTATTGTGATGCCAGCTTTTCTGGGTTGGGGTTGCCGTGCTAATGCAAGAGAAGAATGTAATTGCTTATGCTTCGAGGAAATAAAGGTGCATGAAAAGTAATAGCCGACCCACGATTTGGAGTTGGTCCTCTGTGGTTAGTGTTGCATATTTAAAGCAATGGAGACACTATCTATAGGGGTAAGTGTGACGTCTATACGGATAATAGTTAGTTTACAATATGTCTTACTCGGAAGGATTTGAAATTTGAGACAGAGGAGATGGTGGAAACTACTGAAGTATTATGATGTTACCATCTTGTATCACCTCAGGAAAGGCTAAGTTGTGGCAGACGCCTTAAGTAGAAAGCAGGGAGGCATGGGTAGGTTAGGACCACGTACACAGTTTTCTAGACGCCCATTTGGCCAGAAAGTTCCCAGACTCTGGCTAAATGACCTTTATGAGGTAAGAAGTAATGAAGGAAGGGGAGGGATGTTTGGCTTTTCTAGTGTGGAGGGACAAGATCTTCTGTTCTTGACAAGATCAAGGGACAAAAAGTTTGATGCTGAGAAACTAAGCGAATTAGGGGATGATGGTGGTGAGGAGAGGCTAAAGAAGCCAATAATGGATGAGGAAGGTGTTTTGAATTAAGGGAAGGGATGTGTGACCACGGGTCGATGATTTTATTCACACTATTCTTACAAGAGGCTCATCGATAGATATTCTTTATAAATAAGGGTGCAACCAAGATGTACCGGGACTAAAGCAACACTTTTGGTAGGAGAATTGAAGCGCGACCGACCGACATGTTGATTTGTTGCCAAATGTCCAAATTGTCAGCAAGTAAGTATGAACACCAGGCAGTGCCGCCGTGAGGAAAACTTCAGGAATGACCCATTCCTGAATGGAAGTGGGAAGAGAATGGCAATGGATTCGTGTTGGTCTTCCAAAGACATTGGGCCAAGTTTTGATTCTATTATGGGTAATGTGGCACAATTAACGTAAAGTATGATCACTTCATTACGGTCAAGGTGACTTTACACCGCAGAGAAGAGTTAGCCAAAACGTTATATCTCAGCGATTGTTCATTTGCATGGAGTCCACATTCCATCATATCAGAATAGACGTAAAGCAGGACTTGAAGTTTGGGAGAACAGTTGCATCGGGAATTAGGTTACTAGGTGGGACCATAGTACTGCATTTCACCCTCAGACCGATGGACAGGTCTTGATGCGAACGATTCAAGTATTGGAAGATATGCTTCGAGCATGTGTGATAGAATTAGGTGTGGTCATTGGGAACTTCTTACCAGTAGCGGAGTTTCATACAATAATAAGCTATCACTCAAGTATGATCTGGGCTCCTTTCGAAAAGCATTGTTAGGAGGAGATTGTAGGTTTCTCCCATTGGTTGGTTTGATTGCATTCGGAGGTTAGGCCTTGGTGGGGGTACTGACCTTTGAGGGATTCATTAGAGAAGGTGAATGAAAATATATTCAAGAAAAGCTTGTAGCGGCTCAAAGTTTTTTTTGGGCACAAAAGGAGATGCCAGTATCGAAAGGTTAGGGACTTGGAGTGGAGTTCATTGGAGGCGTGAGCAATGTCTTGCTGGAAGGTTTTCGACCCATGAAAGGGGGTGATTGGGGGTTGATTTGCGTTTGGTAAAAGAGGTAAGCTAAGCCCAAGGTTATATTTGGGGACCCATTTGAATACTTACGAGTAGGGGAGGGGGCGTATGGAATTAGCCTTGCCTCAAGGCTTTGTCAGGAAGGAGTTTGATCCGGTATTTCGGGTGGTATTTCATGTATCTATGTGAAAATGAAAAGATACCATGGGATGGAAAACTACAGTCATTCGGTGGGAATTTCAGTTCTGCTTGATGAAAAATCTTGACTTATGAGGATGAGCCTTGGTTGCCATCTAGATAGGAAGTGCGGCAAGTTGAGATCAAGGGAGGAGATTTGCGTTCCATTAGAAGTTCAATGGAAGAATCGAAATGTTGAAGAGTCCACTTGAGAGAGAAGGAGGCGTGTGAAGTGCAAGAAAGAGACCCAACACCTGTTTACAGATTCAGGTAATCCCTTTATGCCTTGTTTTCATCGTGTGATCGTTATGGACGAACGTATTGGGTAAACTTGGTTATCTCTGTACAACCTGTTTTAGTCGTTTCTTGGCAGCAGCCGATTTTATTTATGGAAAAATTTGGCTAGTCGACGGTTCCTACGACGGAACCGTCAGGGGCACGACAGACCGTCGAGGAACAAGTCAGCGTTTCAAAAAACACTTTAGAATTTTAGGAAATTTTGGGTACTGAGAGCTACTCTCTGAACGTACGACGGGGGTTATGTCATCCCGGCTGGGGCGCGGTGGCCAGGATGGACCGTCTAAGGGACACTATAGACGGGCCGTCAAAGGGGAAGCTCTTTAAATGAATTGGGAGTCTCTGTTGAACCTTTGACGGAAGCAGCAAGACGGACCGCGCAGGCAGACGTGTCGTCACAGGCTGCGTGGAACACGACTGGATGGTGGTCGGCTTTTTGTTAAATATTGAAGGGGAGCGTTTGGAATATTTCTTTCTTATAATTATTTAAAGGTAGGTTTAATGTTAAAAGTTATAGTACTTGGGGGTTAAAAGGGGAGAACGCTTGAAACAAGTAGTGGG
This sequence comes from Solanum habrochaites, assembly GCA_027704765.1. NCBI lineage: Eukaryota > Viridiplantae > Streptophyta > Magnoliopsida > Solanales > Solanaceae > Solanum > Solanum habrochaites. The sequence continues at coordinate 23,725 of JAKWJA010000690.1, forward strand.
GATATTTATCATCTTTTTATACTTAATTATATTGATATGTAGGGGTTAAAAGAAAAAGGGTTTTGAAATAAGAAAAATAGAAAAAAAGACGAGAGAAGGGAGAACCAACGAGAGAGAAAGAGGAAGCCACAAGAACGAAGAGAAAGCAAAGACTTTGAGGAATAGTTGCTTGATCATAAATTCTTCGGTGGAGGTTAGGTTATGGTTTTATGCTATTGTTTCATAGTAAACTCTTAAAGCCGAATGATATGTATTGGGTAGTTTGTAAACCCTTCTATATGCTTAATTGTGTGTATGCATGATGTGTTTATATATAATGTTGAATGAAATAGAATGATGAGGCCTATTGAATTTAATCTTGAAAACTCTTGTAATGATGATTGCCTTAGTATAAAAGAAGGCGTTTGATGAATTAAAAATTAAAAGAATGAGGGTAGAGGATAGGGTGTCACGTTCCGACACCAGGGTTTAGTAGAAATAGAGGATCGGGTGATTGTCACGTTCCGACACGGGAGGGATAGAATATGGATCGTGCGGTCATGTTTCGGCACAGGATTAGAATATGGATCGGGTGTCACGTTACGGACGCCTAGGATAGATAGAAATATGGATCGGGTGTCACGTTGTGGACCAGGAGGATAGAATATGGAATCGGGGTTCACGTTCCGGAACACCAGGATAGTATGATGAGGATAGGAGTCGAAGAGTGTCACGTTCCTGCACCCAGGAGAGAATGAGGACCGGAGTGTCACGTTCCGACACCAGGAATAGTATGTGAGGATCGGAGTGTCACGTTTCGACACCAGGATTGAAGGGAATGAATCTTGAAACATGGTAATATTTCAAATTAAATAAACCTATTTTCCCAAATGGGGTATGGTATTGAAGGATTAGTCCGCATGGGGGCACTTGGAATTTTATTAATGATTACAGTAATTGTTGTTTCTACATGTTGAGTATTGTAGTGGATTTATGATTTTTAAAAATTAACTGTATATACTTGTTTTCTATTTTGAGTTGGCCGATGGACACACTACTCAGTACTCGGTGTGTTTGTACTGGCCCCCTATTGTAATGGGTTTCTTTGTTATTTGTGGAGTGCAGCAAACGTTACCCATCGTCTTCAACTCAACCGACAACTCTAGCCAGGCTTCATTCACGTCGGATCTAGGGTGAGCTATCTTCTGGGCTTGGTACTGGATCATCTTTTCATGTCTTGATGCCTTTGAAGTTCCGGCATGGAATAGCTGTTTATTATTTAGCTTCCTTAGATATTCTGAGATGTAGTATTTTGAGGATGATGTTCTTTGTTGATGATGGACCTTCCAGATTTTGGGGGATGATAAGATATTGAATTTAGAAAGTTATTAATGATTTCATCAATGAGTTTTTAAGTCGTCCGCAGTTATATTATGTTGATTATGGTTTGAAAATGTTGGGGGTTAGATGGTTGGGCGCTCACATAGTAGAATAAGTGTGGGTGCCACTCGCGACCCTTTTTGGGTCGTGACAACCAGTCACATTATGTTGCAAAAATTTCAAAAAATTATAACTTTCATGATTACAAGCATGTTGTTACTCCTTTTGATTTAAGTGTTCACTTATTTTCTGTTGAAAGTGAAAATGATGTAACAAATCAAAAGGAATATGCTAGTATAATCTCAAGTTTGAGATATGTGACTGATTGCGCTAGGCTTGATATTGCATATTGAAAGAGGGTCAATTTTTTTCATCTAAAACCACTACTAGGCAGCCTGCAACCATCATCAAACTTCAGCCTAATACATTCACGTTTTTTTAACTAAGTACAAAATTACTTAAAGGCAGCAAGCCAAAACAATGAACAAACACTTTAACAGAACTTTTTCCTACCTTTATTAACTATCAAAATCAATAAAAGGAAGACTTCACAAATTAATATAAGGTCAGAAAATCCTCTCTATTCCTTAAGACAAATTTCCACCTTTTTAAAATTACTGCATAAGGCATTTTTGATAGTAACATAGGCAGTTACAATTGACATGTGTCCAACACTTTTCATTGCAGAATTTAAACTAAATTTCCAACACATAACAGATAGAATGTATTTAGAATTCCAATATATTCTAACCTAAATTACAACATTCCAACACTTAGAATATTTCAGCATACTTTCAACACTTAGAATATTTTAGCTAGTTTTCAACACTTAATTTTATTTCAACAACTCTTGTAAATGCCTTTGTCTTGCCATTGTCAAGCGCCACAATCTTGCCTTGTCAAACTATCACACTATCTTATCCTGCCGACGATGTCTGCCCACACTTAACCTTGCATGTTCAAGATGCCTTGCCAACATCCAAGCACCTTGAACTTTGCTGCACTTTTTGCCTACGTACATGGCAAGACCAATGCCCAAATCTTTGACATGCTTGCATATGCAAAGTAAGATTTTAGAGAACTCACTGGAAAAGTGGTATGTATTTTCAGCCTTTCGTTCAGTTTGTAAGCAACTTCACATACTCGTTTTACTTCAAATGGAACATCATATTTAGGAATCGAACACCGATGTCTTGTCTTGCTTACAATATATTTCGATATCTGAGGAAGGAGTAAGTTTCAGCAACACTTTGTCACTCAAACTAAAATCTACTGAATGACGATGTTGATCAACATACTTTTTTATGATTCTTAGAATTAAAAACATCTAATGGTGTCATAGGTTGTTTGCCTAAGACAATTTCAAAAGGTTTCATCTATGTCGCAGACGACCTATGCAAATTGTAGCAAAACTGCACAGTGTCTAACAAAAAAACCCAGTTCCGTTGACTTGTTGTCACATAGTGCATCATGTATTCCTCAAACAAATGATTAATCCTTTTCGTTTGACCATCAGTTTGTGGGTGATTTGTAGTGGGGAATTTTAACTCAATTCCCATCATATTGGACAAAGTTGTCCAAAACCTGCCTGTGAACCTTGTATCCCTATAACTCACGATATCAGCTGGAACACCAAAGTATTTCACCACATACTTATAGAATAAATAGACAGAAATATCAGATGAACATAATTCAGGTGCAGTAATGAAAACTAAATATTTAAAAAAACTATCTACCATAACCATTGTATATTCTTTTCCATTTACATTAGGAAAAACTTAAATGAAATCCATGTTTATCGACAACCAAGGCTTTTCAGGAATATACACGTCCTGCAATAAATACACTTCCTTTTTACGTTCAGTCTTGTCCACTTGAAAAACATGGCAAGTCTTCACATACGCATCTATATCATCTTTCATCTTTGGCTAAAAATAAACACATGACAATAAGGCTAACATCTGTTTAACACTGGATGAACAGCCCAAGAAGTATCATGCGATTCCTTCATCAAGTCTTTTCGCAGACCAGCACATTTGGTTATGTTTTTCTATAACAGTCTTCTCACTTTTAAAATGGAGCAGAACATCTCGACCAAATTAGTGTTCTCATGAACCCATTCTTTATTTAACCATACACTTAACATATAATGAATTATTCGTAGCACACAACCTGATTCTATCAAATAAATCAGTCTCATGTTTCGAAATATAATACACAACAACAAATACCTCTTTCCGACTTAATGCATCAGCAACTTGGTTGTGTTTCCCTGGCTTATGTTCCACACAAAGTCATACTCAGTTAGAAATTCCTACTACCATGACTTTTTAGGACTCAACTTTTTTGCGTCTTGAAAAATGTGTTAGCAATATTGTCAGTCCGCACCATAAATTGAGTTCCCAATAAAAAGACTCTCCAAACCTGCAGGCAATGTACAACAACAACCATTTATTTTTTATGATTTGAATGCATTTATTCCGATTCATTCAATTTTTTACTTTCAAAGGCCATAAGATGACCTTCCTGCACTAACACTCATCCTATAGCTTTATCAAATGCATCAATATGTACTTTAAATGGTTACTCAAAATCATGCTGGTTGAGTATCACTTCAGATGCAATAACTTCTTTCAAATTTTGAAAGAATTCTTCACATGGTACAAACCACACGCACTTAGTATCTTTCTTCACAAATCAAGCAAAGATGATGACCTTTTTGAATAACCAACATTTAGTTTCATGTAATAGTTAGTGAACGCAAGAAATGACCTCAAATCCTTAACAATATGTGGTGCCTGCAAATCAACAGTGGCCTGCACTTTCTTAGTATTTATTCGTAATTGTTTTTTACTAACAAGATGCCCCAAAAATGTTATATCTTGTTGAACAAATTTACAATTTTCCATCTTATCATAAAATGTATATTTTTTCAACTGAGACAGAACCAAACTTAGCTGATAACAATATCATCAACATAGACAACCACAAAATCATCAAGATAGTCAAATAGTACATCATTCATTAAGTTGCAAAACATAGTCGGAGCGTTAGTTAGACCAAAGGACATCACAAAAAACTCTTATGAACCATATCTAGTTACGCACGTAGTCCTAGGTTCATCACCTTTTGCTATTCTAACCAGCCAAATACATCCCTAGCTCAATCTTAGGTGGTCAACCAAGGCTATTGCCGTGCTCAAAAACTGTCATGGAAAATCCTACACCAATGAAACTGGATACTTGTTCTTCAGAGTTGCCTTGTTCAGAACCCTATAATCAACACATATTCTCATTGTCCCATCTTGCTTCTTTTGAAATAAAACAGGCACACCATAGGGAGCCTTAGATGGTTGAATCAGTCTATCATCCAACAAGTCATTCAATTGTTTGTGCAATTCAACAAACTCCTTAGGAACCATATGATAAGGAGCTTGTGCAGAATTAACCATACCTCGCAATAAATCAATTTTATGAATAATATATCTCCTCAGTAGCAGTTTATTTGGTAATTCAGGTAGCATCACATCAGAATATTGTTTTAATAATTCAACAACACAATCAGACACTTCTACTGTAACATCAGGCTTCAGTTCGATTAAGACAACAAGTATAGTTTCATCACCTTTCTTCAACCCTTTGTTGATTAATATAGCAAACAACAATAGTCCCTTGTATTTCTTCTGTGCAACCTTACTAACCTTTACTAATGGATGAACACCCTTAAGAAATTGAGTATTTTTCTCATTTATGACCATCATTCCATCTAAATGAGGAAATGGAACAAATTGAAATTTTCTTAGAAAATTAATTCCCAGTAGTGTTTCAAAACTCACCAAGTGGCATCACCATCAAATTATGTTTTCACACCCATACTTTCCCATTCGATATAGGACCACCCCAAAATAAGCCATGCCCCCCAATGACTTGTGCCTTAGAACTTGATTGTTTGAGTAGGATAGGTAGGGAGTGCTTTTAGTTCAACTTAAGCACCAATTGTAGAAATCTTTACATTTGCCAAAAAGTGTCATGAGCAGAACCTGCAGTTAATATATAGCCATCACAGGTTCGTTCTTTAACTTCAATTTCTCTCATGAATTAGTGGAGAAAGCATGTAGATCGATAAGTACTAGAATCCCTTTCTTCACAGATTAACCAACCTAATTTGATTTAAAGAAAAACCCAATGGATTAACCATGGCAGCCACAAATTCTTGTTCCTCCTCCCCTTGATTCACATTTTCAGCAAGCAAAGCATCACAGAGGACCACCACAAGTCTAACAACCCTTTGGATTGCCATCTTTACTCTTTGGTCTGTCTTTGTATTCCTTTATTGGTGCCTTCCCCTTGTCATTAGTATTGTATTTACGATTCTCCTTTATCCAGTCCCCCTTCTTCTTTGATTTCAAAGTAGAAGTAACATTAGTCACAGATCGAGTCGACCAAAAATCAACCAACAAATCAAAAACAACAATTTCCCCAGGTAGATCCTTAACATTCTGTCTCCGAAGTTCATTTTGAGCCCAATCTTGCATTTCAAAAATGAAGTTATGTAATTTATCCTCATCAGATATATTTTGAATATCTAACATCACAGAGGTAAATTCTTTAATGTAATCCTGCACCGAACCAGTTTGCCTCAGTCCCTTTAACTTGTCCCTTGCAAATCCATGAAGCATTGCCAGGAGAAATTGATCATACATTTCTTTCTTTAACTTGGTCCACGTATCAATTTTGGATCGATTAGCACTCATATCATCTGCGTTTTGAGTCCTCCACCAAAGTTTAACATCACAAGGCAAGTACATTGTAGTGATATACAACTTGTCTGTCTCAAGCACCCTTGAACCAGTAAAATACTGTTCCATATCCCAAATAATGTTTTCCATATCTTTAGCACTTTTTGCACCACCCAAGGCTTTAGGTTCTGAAATTTTTAACCGTAGATGATTCCCCATGACTTAAGCCTAACATTGCCATAGCCCGATACAATACAAAATATTTGCTTGAAAATTCTCATTTTTCTTCTGCAGTCCCTCCTACAATTGTAGAGTAGTTGTGTAACGAATATTCAAGATTTCAGAAATGTGTCAATATACATATTTTCGATACACACTGATTTCACCTTGAACTTTCTTAGTATCTAGTCTAAATCGATAATTTGTGTCAAAATATCCACAAACGTTGGGTCGTCCAAATTTTCATCAGTGATTCTAATGAAGACTTCAATTTTGCATGCTAATTCTCACAGTTCAATGTTTTTGACCATCGTTTGAACGCGCACTAATACCAATTGAAAGAGGATCAATTTTTTTATCTAACACCACCTCCAGGTAGCCTGCAAACGTCTGCAAACTTCAGCCTAACACATTCATATATTTTTTTGACTAAGTATAAAAATACTTAAAGGTAACAAACCAAAACAATAAACAAACACAGAACTCTTCCCAACTTTTATTAATTATCAAAATCAATAAAACGAAGGCTTCACAAATTAATTTAAGGCCAGGACATCCCACACGTAAAGCCTTGCATGTCCAAGCTGTCTTGCCAACACCCAAGCACCTTAAACCTTGCTGCACTGTTTTGCCCACATACATGCCAAGACCAATGCCCAAATCGTTGTCATGCATGCACATATTTATTTCACATAGTTTACTATCCTAACGCACATGTAACAGAAGTACTTGATAGGTAAGCAAGCCAAGTAACGAACGGTGACATATTGTCACAAGAGTTGTAAGATATTTAATTGGAACAAAAAAAGATGGTTTATTCTATAAAAATATTTTGTTGTACTTGAAGGCTTTTATGATGGAGATTGGAACACTTTATCAAGTGATTCCCGTTCTACCAGTGGTTATGGTTTTACTTTAGGTGGTGTTGTTGTTTGTTGGAGATAAAAAAGAAAGAAAATATAATGGTTAACTCTACCATGGAGGATGAACTAATTGATTTCGCTTCAGCTAGTGAGGAAGCGAATAGGTTAAGAGATTTATTGTTTCAAATTTCTTATTTTGAAACCAATTCCTCATATTTTAATTCATTGTGGTAGCACCGCTGCAATTGGTAGAGTTCAAAACTGTTATTACAACAATAAATCCTGATCGATAAGGAGGACACAATAATATAATGTAATATCATATTTAACAAGTGGTACCATTAATGTTGATATGTCAAATTTGTTGTAAATCTGCAGAGCTTATTAATAAGACCTTTAAAAAAGAGAAAAGGTCTGAGAGCACATCGAGGGGAAATGAGATTGAATCTACAAATCTTTGGAGTCATATATGAGGAAACCAACTGGGATAGAATCCTATAACTAGGTTCAAAGGGAACAAAAAACTCAATAAGATGAGACTTTGTGTGTGAAAAATGCATTATTTTTTATTTCCCTCCCCATGATATGAGTGCATTGTTCCATTTCGTTTGTGTTGGTTGAGTTGATAAAAATATTAATCAATATTAGTAGCCCGTATGAGTGGAATGTTAATCTTACACCAGAACTTTCAACAGATTTCACCTATGTGTTGTGTTGAAGTAGGTCACTTCATATGAGAATTGAGCTTATTCTCAAAGGCACTGATGAAACCGGGATAACACATGGTTATAACGTATTTGGATTTAAAGATCATGCCAACACCTTGATTATTACCTTGATTATTATGTGTGAGCAATGCTATTTCATTTCACTTAAGCAGTCATAGTGCAAGTCTGAAACCATTACGACTTTGAAATAAAAATTATTGTTTCACCAAGTGAAGGTTCAATGTAAAGCACACTTTCATTATGCATAGTAATCTTCCTTCAACTGATATACTTCCTTTTTTTATTATTTAAATGAGTGGGCAATTTTTAGATTGTAAGCATTTTAATATTAATATTTTGTATATTAATTCGTTAAAGCTTAGTGTTGTCTTTGGTGTCAATCTTTAGTGACTTTTCTGTTTGCAACCGTTGAAATGTCATGATTGCTACATTACTATATTGCATTACTCCATTGGCAATAAGTGCATAGGTTACAAACTTTTGCTGCAACATCTAAGGTCTAAGCCGTTGGTGGCTTTTAGCTTTTCATCTGATTTACTTATAGAATAAGCCGTTGGTGGATTTTAGCTTTTCATCTGATTTACAAACGGGACGCGACTGGAACCCACACTTATCCTACTATGTGAGCGAACCAACCCATCCAATTCCCAACGTTTCAACCATAAATAAACAAAATCTACATACCGGAGCTTATTAAACTCATTATATGAAATCGATTAAATAACTTATAACCAAAACTCAAATTACTATTTGATTCCCAAAACCTGGAAGTCAGTACACCACAAGACACATTATCCTCAGAAAATTACTAATTCGAAGAGTATCTAAGAAGCTTAATAAGTTAAAAAGATATTCAATGCCGGGAAATCTCAATGCATCAAGACATGAGAAGATGACCAGTCCAAGCATAGAAGCATTAGCTCACGCTGAAATGGCTTTGGTGAAGGATGGCTTAGAAGTTGCGGATGAGTGAGAGAGAGGGAGAGAAACGACGAGAGAAAATAGACGAACGCAGAAGAAAGGCAAGTTTGGGAAGATAGTGGTTTGATCGCGATTCCTGCGGAGAGGTAGGTTATAGGTTAGGTTTATGCTATTCGTAGTTTAAACTCTTAATAGCGAATGATATGTATTGGGTAGTATTGTAAAACCCTTCTATCTGCTTAATTATTATGCTTGTATGAATGTTATTATATAAATTGTGATAAATAAGCATGATGAAAGCTATTGAATCCTAAAATGCTTGGAAAAACCTTAATCTGCCTTGTTAATGAGATTGATGTGCCTTGGTATAAAAGAGGCCTGATGAACTAAAGTGCTTGAGGAGTTAGGGGATTCGGGTTGTCACGAACCGACACGTAGAATTAGGATCGTGGGTTTGTCACGAACCGACACGTTTTAGAATTTATGGTGATCGGATTTGATTAACGAACTGACACGTAGAATAAGGGGATCGGGTGTCAACGAAACCGACCACGTTATGAATTAGGGATCGGGCTGTCACGAAATGACACGTAGAATTAGGGGATCGGGTTTGTCACGAATCGAAATGTAGTATATGGAGCTGAGTGTAACGTACCGACACAGAGAAATTAAAATAATGAATCTTGAAAGGACGTTAAAATATTTACTCAACTAATGAACCTAATTCCCAATGGGTATACGGCATTGAGGCTTGAGTCCTCATGGAAATGAACTTGGCGGTGCTTATTAATGAATATAGAATTTGTGTTGTGTACATGTTGAGTAATTGTAGTTGAGTTATGAGATTATGTGATAGATACTGTTTTCTATTTTGAGTTGGCCGAGATCCTACTCAGACTGGTGTTTTGTACGGTGACCCACCTTACTTGTATGTTCTCTTCTTTGTCAAAATTGGGAGTGAGCAAACGTGCCATTCATCTTCAACTCAGCCGCAAATCTAGTCAGTCTAATCAAGCCAGATTTCAGGGTGATGCTAATGTTCTAGCTTGGACGGGGATCATCTTCTTTCATGTCTTGGGCCTTGAGATTCTGGCATGGACTAGCTTTTTAATTATTTAGCTTATTGATACTCTAGATTAGTAATTTGAGTAAGTAAGGTTTGTGGTGATGACTTCAGGTTTGGGAAATAAATTAGTATTTGAGTTTTATAAGTTATTTTATCGATTTTCATTAATGAGTTTTAAGCCTTCTGCATTATATTTGTTATTTATGGTTGAAACGTTGGAATTGGTATGGGTTGAGGTTCGCTCTCACAAGTAGGATAAGTGTGGGGCAAGTCGGGGGCCCGTTTTGGGTCGTGACAAACTTGGTATAATCAGAGCATTAGGTTGTGGTCTCATCACACAAGACAAGTATAGTTAGTAGAGGTCTTAAGGAAAACGGTTAAGGGGACGCTTTACCTTTTCTGAGAGGAGATTAAGACTTTAGGGAAAATTCGAGTTCTTCTTTTCTTAGTGATATTACTTGGATCCAATTGGTATTCTAGGTGTGATACAAACTTGGTTTATATGGACAATCTTCACTCTATGCGCAGATGGTTAGAATAGAGAGCAACGGACTGCGCCAACACCAGCCCGGCAGACATGGGGACAGGTGCGTCTAAGCCAGCCACTGGGGCTTAAGCTCGAAGAGGAGCGAGAGCAGTTGTCAAGGGGGCGTAGGCGAGGTCGTGGGAGGAAGTCCTCTAGAGGAACAAGAGGAACCACAAGCCCTGTTCCCATTGGTTACTAGGGCGTGACTCCGCCAACCGGACTGAGGAAGTAGTAAGAGAGGGCTGTGGAAGGGGAGGTGGAGCAATGTGAGAATAAGGAATTACCACCACCAAACCTGACCCCAGAGATGATTTATAATCATGGTTCTTGCCTTATTTAGCGGGTATTCTGATCAAGGCCAGACACCTCCAGTGGTTTTCTGCACCAGCACCTCAGGTTTAGGAGTTAACAAAAATACAGCTATCTATTGGCTCCCCGCATGGATTTTCCCACATTGGATGGAAGGAAATAGGAAGTTCTTCCGCTGTCTGACAACAGGCCTTTATAATGACAACATAACAGCATGGAAACTTTTCAGAAGTTTTGAAAATTGAAACCTCCAGTCTTCAAGGGGTGCGGAATCTGGCGGATGCCTACCGATTTATGGTTGACTGTCATGAGCTAGACACAAGTAGGTATAGGTAGAACGGTTGTTTGGTGTTGAGTTTGTGACATTACCAGTTTAAAGGGAATACCAAAATGTCAGGTGGCGGTCACATGTTGAGTGTAACCAACGGAGGCCTAACCTATGACTTGGGCGTCATATCTAGATTGTTTATGTGAGAAGAAGTATATCCCCGGGACTGTGAGGATAGGAAAAGATATGGAAGTCTTCGAGCCTAGAGCAAGGTAGGATGTCGGTTACTGATATGAGGCTAAGTTTCGCGCATTATCAAGGTATGCCATCCAACTATGTTCAGTCCAAAAGAGCGGGTTCGCCGTTTTGTGAAGGGGTTGAGGTCCAGAATTGCGAATTCAGTCTACAGGTTAGCGGCTACAGCCAAAATCCTTTCAAGAAGTGGTTAATAGACTAGACTTCGTGATTAGAGGTGGAAGGAGTGAAGCCAGAGCCAAGAGACTTCCCATGGCATCGAACATCAAAAAGGTTTCGAAAGGGGAGGGTGAGTTTAATGGTTCTTACTCTAGAGGGACAGGGTTCAGAGGTACTCAGTCCAACCAATCAGTCTTTACTACAGACTGTAGTGGGGGGGGTCCACCTAAGACATCGCATAACATTTCTCTGAGGTTGGAGGTATTCCAAAAACCTCGTCATTCTCAAGAGACCTATGCTTAGACCCCAGAGAATGTTATTGGATGTGGGGAAGACTGACATATTAGGGGAAGGTCCAAATACAGAGTTATAGACCCCCAATAGCTAGAGGTTAGAGGGTGGTCATGGTAGAGGCCGTTATTATGGGGACGTGGTGGCGAGGTTATGGTGGTCACCAAAACGGCCGGAGGTTGACGTGACAAACTGGAGTACTACAACACCACATGTAGGGCAACGGGACGACAGGTGATAGGGGCCCATGTTACGCTTCCCTGGGCGGTATGAAGCGAGGCATCCGATTCTGTTATCACAGGGTAATCTTTTATTTTGTGATTGCATGGATTCTGTTATATTTGATCTCGCTCCACATTCATATGTATTTCCTCTTTGCTACTAGTATTAATTTACATTGTGAATGGCTTGACAGCCTATTCGTGTTGTTTCTACTCGATGGGTGAGTCGTGATAGTTGAAAAGGTATATAGGTATTGTCTGGTGACTGTTGGTGGGGAGCAATACTCACTGTTTAGGGACTCTGCATTCTTAGAAAATGTTGATTTCGATGTAATTCGTGTAGACTTAGCTTTCTCCAAAATTTGGCAATCTTAAGATTGGTGATGCTAAAACATGTACGGTTGGCCCCAAGCCTGGGACAATCCGTTAGTATGGAGGGTGGTGGTGGAAACTACAACTTCCACGCAGGTCGTATCATCTCCTTTCTTTCGTGCTAGAAAATGGTTAGTAAAGGGTGTTTGTTTAGCGTCGTGGCAATCAGGGATGATACTGTCGCTTCAGTACCTTCGATATAGAGTCAGTTTCGGTAGGTAGTTCGTGAGGTTTCTGGATATGTGTTCCCTGCAGACCTTCCTTGGTATCAACCGGACAGGGATATGGACATTTGCATTGATTTGGAATGCCGGTCGGTACTCGTCCCCATTGCCTTACCAACTTATCTTATAGAATGGCTCCAGTAGAGTTTAGAGTTAAGGAGTTTTTAACCAAGCCCAACCTTCAAGAATTGTTAGGAAAGGCTTTATTAGGACCGAGGTGCATCCCCGTTGGGTGTTGCTCCTGTTTTGTGTGAAGAAGGGAAAGTGGGAGTCTCGGTGTGCATTTAGATTACCAGCAACTAAATAAATTAACTGTTAAGAACAGGTATCATCTTCCTCGCATTGATGATTTTGGTCGATCAGTTACAAGGTGCTTGTGTCTTCTCCAAGATTGACTGAGGTCTGGTTATCATCAATCTAGAAAACTGAAGCGGCAGCAGATTGCCAAAGACTGCTTTTCGAAACCAGGTATGGGCATATGAAATTCTTGGTAATGTTCCTTTGGACTAATTGAACTACCCTGCTGATTTCATGATCTTGATTGCACGGGATTTTAAGGCCATATCTGGATCTCTGTGTGATCGTATTATGATGATAACTGATAACTCAAGAGTAAGAAGGAAACATGAGGAGCATTGAGGAATTGTTTGGAATGTGAGGGAGAAAAAAGCTTTATGGCAAATCTCCAAGTGTGAGTTTTGGCTAGATTCAAGGTCTTTCTTGGGGACGTGGTTTCTAAGGTGGAGTGATGGTGAATCCTTCTACGGATTGGAAACAGTGAAGAAATTGGGTAAGAAACTACTAATTGTGGTCAGAAATAAGGAGCTTTGTTGGGTTAGCCAGCTACTTACGCGATTGACCAAGGGATTCTCCTCTTATTGCCTCAAAACTGACGAACTTGAATAAGAAGAACGTTCCATTTTGTGTGGTCGGATGAATGTAAGGACGCTTTAGAAACTAAAAGGACACGTGCTGACTACGCAGCCTATCCTTACCTTGACAGAGTCCGAGGGTAAGAACTTCGTCGTGTATTGTGATGCATCCCTATTATGGTGGTGGGGCAAGTGCTAATGCAAGAGAAGAACGTAAGTGCTTATGCTTCGAGGGCAATAAGGTGCAGGAACGTAGATTATCCAACCCCACGAGTTGGCGTTGGCTGCGAGGTGGTGGTAGTGTGGCATAAAGCAATGGAGACACTATCATATGGGGTTTAAGTGTGAAGCATATACGGATCATCGTAGCCTACAGTATGTCTTTAATCAGAAAGATTTGAATTGAGACAGAAGGAGATGGAGGGGGGAATACTTGACGGGACTACGATCATTACCATCTTGTATTCAACCCAGGAAAGGAAAAGCTAATGTTGTGGCAGACGCCTTAAGTAGGAAGAAAAGCAGGGAGCCTGGGTCGTTTAGCTCACTTGCAAGCATCTGAGACGCCCATTGGCTTAGAAGGGGTCAGACTGGGCTAAGTGACCTTATGAGGTTTAGAAGGTAAATGATGAAGGGGGGATTTTGGCCAGGTGGAGGCAAGATCTTCCTTTCTTGACAAGAATTTAAGGGAAAGCCAGTTTTACTGATGAGAAACTGATTTTTCGGATCCGAGATATAGGGTGTCTGCGAAGGAGAGAGGCTAAAAAGCAATAATGGATGAGGGAAGGTGTTTTGAGAATTAGGGAAGGGTTAATATGTGTGCCCCGTGTTGATGATTTGTGAATCCACACTATTCTTACAGAGCTCATAGATCCAGATATTCTAATACATCCTGCGTGCAACCCAAGAGTACGATGACTAAAGCAAAACTTTTGTAGAAGTCGAATGGAGCGCGACATGTTGATTTTGTTGCCAAATGTCCAAATTGTCAGCAAAGTAAGTATGAACACCAGAGGCCCGGAGGAACACTTCAGAGAATGCCCATTCCTGAATGGAAGTTGGCGCGGAGAATTGCAATGTGACTCGTGGTTGGTCTTCCAAAGACATTGGGCAAGTTTTGATTATTATTGGGGTAATGTGGGACAGATTAACTTAAGGTCTGTCTCATTTCATTCCGGTTAAGGTGAATTACAATGCAGAGAAGTTAGCCAGACTCTTAGCATCTCAGAAATGTTCGGTTGCACATGGAGTTCCACTCTTACCATAATATATCAGATAGAGGTGGAACGCAGTTACTTCTATGGTTTGGAGAACAGTGATGCTGAATTAGGGTACTGAGGTTGGACCTTAGTACGGCATTTCCCAACCCTCCATACCGATGGGCCAATTGAGTGCGAAAACAATATTTAGGGTGTTGGAAGATATGCTTCGTTGCAGTTGTGGATAGAATTTGGTGGTATTGGGATAACTTCTTACCCTTAGCAGAGTTTTCATTACAAATAATATCTATCACTCAGTATTGATATGGCTCCTTTCGAGCATTGGATGGGAGGAGGATGGAGAAAGATGGAGGTCTCCCACTGGTTTGTTTGATTGCATTCAGAGGTTTAAGACCTTGGGGGTGGGTGGGGGTCCTGGGGTGGGTAACTGACCTTTTGAGGGATTCATTAGAGAAGGTGAAAGTCTATTCAAGGAAAATCTTTTAGCGGCTCAAAGTACGGCAAAAGGGAGTATGCATATCGAAAGGTTATAGAGAACTGGGTCATGGAGAGTGAGCAAGTCTTACTGAAAGTTTCGCCCATGAAAGGGGGGTGATGCAGTTTGGTTAAAAGAGATAAGCTAAGCCCAAGGTATATTGGACAATTTGAAAACTTAGCGAGTAGGGGAGGTGGCTTATAAAATTAGCCTTCATCCAGGGCTGTCAGGGGAGGCATCCGGTTATTTCATGGGCTATGCTGGGGAAAAAAGGATACCCCATGTTGGATGGAAACTACTCATTCGTTGGGATTCAGTTTCTGCTGATGAAATGAAAGTTTGACTATGGAAGAGGAGCCTTGTGCCATTCTAGATAGAGAAATCGCAAAGTTTGAGATCAGGGAGATTGCATCCATCAAAGTTCAATGGAAGAAATGACAGATTGAAGGAGTCCACGTGGGAGGAAGGAGGCTGATATGCAAGGGGAAAGATACCCACACTGTTTATTAGAGTCAGGTACTCCTTTTTGCCCTTGTTTTTCTTCTTATGATTGTCGAGGACGAACGATGGGTAACATTGTATCTATGGTTGGACGACCTGTGTTTAGTCGTTTTTGAGTGAGCAGATTTATTATGGAAAAAAAAAAAAACTGAGGAGTCGACGGATCCCCGCGGGACCGTCATAAGCACGATCGGACCGTCGAGGGGGTCTCGTTCAAAAACCACTTAGAATTTAGAAATTTGTGTACTGAGATCGACTCTCTGAACGTCACGACGGGGTGGCAAAGGGGGGTGGCAGGACGGACCGTCTCAGGATATGACGGGCCGTCACGAATCTTTAATGGATTGAGGTCTCTGAACTTTGTGACGGAAGCAGCAGGACAGACTGTCGCAGGCACGACGGGCCGTCACAGCTGGTGACCCTGAATGGGTGGATTTCTGTTAAATTATTTAAGGGGAGGTTTTGACTATTCCGGCTTAGAATTATAAAGTGAGTGGTTTTTAATGTTTATGATGTAATTTACTGGGGGTGGTAAAAAGGAGGAAGAGAACCTTGATGAAACAAGTAGTGGGTATGTTATCATCTTTTTATACTTAAATTATATGATCTCATTAGGGTAAAAGAAAAAGAATTTGGAAAAGAAAATAGGAAAGAACAGAGAGAGAGAGAGGGAGAAACGAACGACGAGAAAGAGAAGACACGCAGAAGAAAGAAGAAGAAAAGGTTTGGGGAAGATTGTTGTTTGTCGCGATTCTTCGGTGGAGGTAGGTTTTATGGTTTATTATATTCGTAGTACAACTGTAAAGAGAATGATATGTTATTGGGTTGTATTGTAAACCCTTCTATATGCTTAATGTATTGCTGGTATGAATGTGATTATATAATTGTGAATAAAATAAGCATTGATGAAGTATTGAACCCTAAAAATCTTGAAAAAAATCACTAATCTGCCGTGTTAATGAGATTGATGATGCCTTGTATAAAAGAAAGGCTTGAGAACAAAGTGATGAGAGTAGGGGATCGTGGTGTCACGAAACCGAACAGTAAATTAGGGTGTCGGGGTGGTGTCCCGAACCTGACACGTGAATTAGGGGATCGGGTGTTTACGAACGACACGTGAATTCTGGGATAGGGGTTCATGAACTGACACGTAGAATTCGGGGACAATCGGGTGTCACGAAAAACCGACACGTAGGATATTGGAGCGGAGTGCACGTACCGGACACGAGAGAAATAAACATAAAGAATCTTGAAAGACGTTAATATACTCAATCTAATGAACATAATTCCCAAATGGGTTATGACATTGGGCTTAGCCTCAGGGGAATTGGAGGGTGCATGATTAATGTATAGAACTTGTTGTTTGCTACAGGGTGGAGTATTGTAGTTGATTTATGATATTATTTGATATATTCTTTTTTCGTATTGAGTTGGCCGATGATACATTACTCAGTATTGTGTTTTGTACTGACATACTTTGGATGTTCTCTTCTTTGTCATTGTGAGTGCAAGCAAAACGTCTGCCATCATCTTCAACTAAGCCGCAACTCTAGCAGTCTTCAATTCAAGCCAGATTTCAGGGTGAGCTAATGCTTCTAGATTGGGACTGGATAATATTCTTCATGTCTTGATGCCTTGAGATTCCGGAATGGACTAGCTTTTAATTAGTTTAGCTTATTAGATACTCTTAGATTAGTAATTTTGAGGATAGATGTTGCTTGTGTGATATGACTTCCAGGTTTTGGGAATAAATATATTGGTTTTTATAAGTATGTAATCGATTTTCATTAATGGAGTTTTAAGCCTTCCGCATTATATTTTTATTTAGTTTATGGTTTTGAAAAGTGGAATTGGTGGGTTGGTTCGTCACATAATAGTGATATGTGTGAGGTGCCGTCGTGGCCCGTTTTGGGTCGTGACAATACATATGCTATTACTTCCATTGGCAATAAGTGCATAGGTTTACAAAACTTTGATTTGCCATCTTAAGGGTATAAGCGTTGGTTGGCTTTAGTTTTCATCTGATTACTTACTCACTCTTTATCCTCCATTATATTATAACATATGTAACTTTTAAGATCATTGATCTTTATAGTTACCTATTTACTTTTCATTATTAGGTGAATTCTTTTAGAAATCAAGAATAGTGATTTTTTTATTTAATTTTGGACACACACAACTACAAGGAAAAATATTTAGAGTGAAAGAGATTAGTAATGAGAGTTTTTATTGTTGAAGGGAGCTGTTCTTTTTTGCTGAAGATTTGGAACACCAACTCTGGTCCAAAAAGTGTTAAGTTTATCTTGTGAAGGCTGTTGTATAATGGAAGGACAAGTCAAAGAGCACTAGTGCGGGATCGGTGAAACATTCGCTGCAGTTGGCTGAAGCTCCTTAAAGAAAGCGAGATATCCACGCCTCGCCTGAAGAAGAAATTATTTCTTATTGTTCACAATTGTAATACTAATTTTTTATTATCTTGTAAGATTTTTGCTAAAAAATTATTTCAAATATTATTTGCAGTAAATATAACAAAACACGTCTCAATAATCTTTCTTAAATTCAAATAACATGATTTATAAAGAATAATCTTCTATGTCCGAACACCTAATTAAAAGGTGAAAAGGTTATTTTAGGAATGTTTAAAATGTGAATGACATTGATTATTTAAATTTATTTACAGCGTTCTGTACCGTTGGGTTTGTGTTGTGTGTTAAAAACGTTTCTTTCTCCGCCTTGTTTGCTAGCACGTCCATCGCTCGTTAAACTTCATTTTAAACACTATTTAACCAATGAAAAAACACATGCAATCAAAATCAGTAAGGACATAATTTTAAAAATAAAAAAGCAATATAAATATTGTCAAAGAATATAGCACCATAATAGAATTTAAAAATTGTAGAGCTTCAGAAAATTTAAGGAAAACTTATATAAACTAGCCACTATATAAAAAAATATTTATTATATAGCAATAATATATATTTTTTATTGACAGTTTGTATTCATTTATAATACAAATTTAATAACATTACAAAGAACACATTATGATTCCATATAATACAAGGTTAATGATGAATATATGCATTTATCCACACAGTTTGAATACACTTAAATACAATGTGACAATTTTACCAACAAACATAATATATTTTAAAATACTTATAATTTTAAAATAATGCATACAGAATCATTTTTTATCACACTAGTACTATAAATGATAATAAACAAAAAAATAGCGTAAAATCAGTAATTATTGTTAAAAGTGTTAATTAATGTAATTGTTCAGTATTATGTGTTTTGCTTATTTTCTACACAGGGGCTTTTAAGTACACGACACTGGTTAGATTGAGAATAAGTGATTCATAAACGAAAGAAAAAAGTTGGAAACAGTCCTTGACTTATTTTTAAAAAAAAATTCAATTAAGAATGTCTTGTATTTCTCAAACATTTCCAAACTAAAAAATAATTTAAAAGACAAAAATAACTTTGCAAAATCTATTCAAATACTCATTCTAAACGCACACTGACTAACATGAATTTTGAATTTTTAAATCAGTAATGGTTCCTTCCCTTGTGATGCAATTATGGAGAGAATGGTTATGAGGAAAGAAACAATTATAACATTAATTTTCTGAATTGTGTTGTAGTTATAACTTTAATTACTGAAAATGAAATGACGCATTTTCTTTTATATTTAGGATTCAACAAATTTTTTAATAATAATGCAAGAAAAGATTTAAAAATTAGTTAAATATCTTACATGGTCTCTCTTTGTGTATTCCCCCCTTTAATTGAACAATATTAAATGTTAACTTTATTTTAGTACAATTAGTTTAAGTAACATATAAAATGTTGTTCATTTTTTAAAAAAATGGAAAATCTCATTATGTTAAAAAAATTTACAATTCCTATTAAATTATAATAACTTATTTCTAGGAATACATAAATAAAAGGAAAGAAAAACTAACACACAAAAGAAAGAAGTGATTTAAGGAAATTATATAAACAACATTAATGATGAGATTAAGGTAATAAAATAAATGAAATTAATAGCTGATCGTAATAGAAATGAAATATGGTAATTTTTGATACTTTATATAATTTTAAGATAAAAATTTCAGTCTATTAGAATTAGAAAAATGTCAAAATTAAAATTAAAATTGAGGCTTAATTTGGTTTTTTAAGAGCAGCTTCGTTTTTGAGGAATTATTATTGTTCAGTTTTTTTTTAAAAAAGAGAGGACAATCAAATTCTATAAAAATATTTTTACAATTCTTATTAAGTGATAATTACTTATTTATAGGATAAATAAATAATAAACAAACAAACAAAGGAAAAAAGTGATTAAGGAAATAATATCAATAACATTAATGATTTTTAGGATTAAAGACAAAGGAAGTAGTCAAAGAAAATTAAAGAAGTATGTTGGTAGGAATTAGGAATTCTATGAATATCATAAATTTTCTATTTTATAAAATGTAAAGATAAATTTCCAGTAAGGAAGTAAAAGAAATTAATAGAAGTAATGTTGGTAGGAATTATATGAAATCATTTAATTATAATATTTTATATAATTTAAAGATAAATTTCCATTCTTTCAGAATAGGAAAAAATATCTAAATTAAAATAAATATGAGGCATAATTTCTTTTCGAAGAATAACTTCATATTTGAGCAATTATTTTTATAAATATGTCAAATAATTGATAAAATTAATAAGTATTAAAATAAGAAAAATATGAGTGTCACATTGAATTTTTTATTTCAATTTATTATTGCCTATAAATATAAAATTTTAACAAAAGAAATGATTAAAAAATAATAAATCAAATTTCATAAAAATATGTACAATTCTAAGGTATTTTGAGTTTTTGAAATTAACTCCCTTTCCTTGAAAAGAACAAAAAATTGAATAATGATGCAGGGCTTGCACGACGATAGGTTTCGTGGAGAGCAGCTTGATAGGACTATCCTTTTGCAAGAATTTTTAATCTGATAAGTTGAGTCGAAAAAAAATATATTTAAAAAATGTGATAGCAGAAGATATATACAAATCCATTATTAAATAGATATAAAATTATAATTTGAAGGGAAATCAATAACACAAAGATTACTGAAAAACGTGATTTTAAAAAATAATATAAATTACATTAATATGATATTAAGATTAAAAAAAAGTAAAAAACATTAATAGAATTGATGATGAAATGAACTAAATATAATCATCTTTTCTTTTAAAATTAGAAACAAAAAGCCGAAAGAAAACTATAATTAAAAATTAATAAGAAAAAATATAATAAACTTTAATTAAAGGTACATAAAAAATTAAGACAAAATCAAAAAAGAAAGGAACAGTAGAACAAAGAAGTTTGAAAGAAAAATATAAGCACTACTTTTGTCTTTTTAAAAATTACAGAATAACTTTCATTTTTCTCTCTCATTCAATTTAATATGATTTTCATAAATAGATTGATTTTTCTTCAAATAATTCTTCTTACTCCTTGAAGCACTAATCACTCTCCTATTAAGATTGTACCAAATTAGAAAATTTCTCACAATATATTTTGTTGCAAGAGGAATTAACATTCTTTCAAAAAGTCTTTTATTTTAAAGAAAGACTTGTGTTAATTAAGGGAAAATTGTATATAATACCACACTAATAACCTAAATAAATGGAAATTAGCTAGGGTTGATGTAAGTTGCTGCTCATAGCACAACGTTGGCAAAAATTGCCAGGCGTTCTCTATCAAGAAGAAGTTTTCGCTCGCCACGCTCCCATTCTCGCCTCTCTCGCTTATTACACAGAAGTGATAATGTTTGTTTCTGTTTTGTATTTTTATAAAGGAGAGAGGAGAAGAAAAAATCTGTATATACACATGCAAAAAATGTATATCTTCTGTGTTATACACTTAAGTATATAATTTACCAAACATTTTACTTCAAATATTGCAGAGAAAAAGGCCAAAAAGAATTATACAATTGTGTGATTATATCAATTGCAGTGAAATAAATTTTTTTCTAGTTTATACAACAGAAGTGTATTATATTGTGTTTCTGTTTTGTATAGCAAGAAAAAACAATATCGTCTTGCTATACACTTTATAATAAATGCATATACATAATTTAATTCGATTCAACTGTATGCAAAGCTAATTATACAATTGCAGCGAAATTAGACCATGCGAATTATACATTTAGGCCAGCGAAAATTATACACTTGTATAGTTTATAGCGGAATTATACCAATTTTTAGGTTTGCTTATGGGCGCAAATGCAAAGTTTGCTAAACCCTACAAATAGGAATTTTTTGGTTTGCTATATGTGACAAGTTGCCTTGGAAAATTACTGATCATTTCTCCTTCAAATATTCCCATAATTTCTCTTTCTCTTTTCTTAAAAAATTACAAGGCCTAATTTTTTGGACATTTCAACGCTTGACAATTGGGTGGCAGAAAATGAGGAGGCGCACTCATTGGGGATTCATCATCATCATTATAATAACCATCATCACAATATCAGAAGAAGAATGAGAGACAAAGTGAATGATTTCGTTGTTGTTGGTTACAAAAATAAAAATATTAACAGAGGCTTTTAGGCTAAACAAAATATTAAGAATTACGAAAAGTGGACAATTCTATGTATCTTTCATCTTCCCCTTTACTTAAATTTATATTAGTGTAATGGAAGTTTTTTGATCTTTTCATCTTTCATTCACTTAATGATATTAGGGTAATAAGGGATTGTAAAGAAGAAACGTGATGAATTGAGTAATGCATTTATATATATATATATATATATCTATATAATATATTATATTATTAACTATTAACGAGAAAATTTAAGTAGTGTGAAGAAAGTGTTGAAGTCCAAAGTCAAAGAAGGATGCAACCTTCGACGTCTTAAGTTATTGTGGATACCCCCCCCCCCCCCAAGGTGTTAAAAAGAGTTGAAAATTTGTATTAATCGCGTCCCACTCTACCTAAGGTACAAATATTTAATGAATATACTTTACTTTGATTTTTGATAGCGATTTCAACAATCTGATATATTACAATTACACTAGTCTGTATTTTATGTAATGTATCTTTGTTGAAAAAGTTTTCAAAATAAGGGGGGAAAGTCGAATCTGGCATTACACACCCCTCACTACTAAAAGTTCAAATTACAATATATCTAGTTCTGCATCGTGTTCAAATAAAAAATTTGATGCATAATCCTATTATTTTGAAACATAGTTCATGGTTATGTCACGACCCGCAAGTACACCCTAGAAGTTAGGACATAGTTGTGTCGTACAGGGAACAAAATGAGACTTCAAGAGTCTCATTTTAAGCCTCTCGTATCATTCATTTCCTTAAAAACATATAAAATATGTACGGAATTTAAAAAACTTTCTTCACATCACGAGAAATCTTTCATAACATTACAAACTAAGGCGGAAGACTTTCATTTAAAACATTAAATCTTTACAACATCTACATGAACCATCTAAACTTTAGAGTATACAACACTTGAGACTAATCCCATACAAGACAATAAAACAAAGTCTAAGACATAAGGAGCTTGTGGATATTGTCCTCGAATCGATGAGGACTCACCAATACATCATCTCCAAAGCCTTAGAAACCTATCCATCCTCCATGGCACATCAAGACTTCCAATTCCATACACTTTAGTCAAAAAAAGGAAAAGAAGGGGTTAGCACATTATATGTACTAAGTATGAAAGCCATGCAAAAACCATGAAAAAAGGACATTTAGTAAACAACATGCTTTTCATGAATTTCGATTAAAACATCATAATATAAGCATAAGAACATCATTTAACAACTTAGAAACACATAATAAATCATTTAACAAAAAGTCATATTTTTAGAAACCTTACAGTGAATTCACTTCACTGTACAGTGAACTCAATTCACTGTTACAGTGAAGTTCCTTCGCTTCACTTTAAAAACCGCTTAGCAGTAATCTTCTCACTCAAAGCTCTCCAAAAAATATCACTAAGTCAACAAAAAGAGAGACAGCAACTCATGCCATAAACCTTCTAGATGTGCTAAACGACCCTTCAAGATGACTTATATGAGTCACATAACACAATTAAGAGACATTAAAATACGAACATGAGATTATCCTAACAAGGTGATCTAAGGCTTCACTGATTGGTTGTGAAGCGAGCCCTCTATACAATCCCTTACACACACACTTAAGAGATCCTATAGACTACCTAAGATAGAATCATTCTCACTTAACACATTAGCATATAAGTGATATGACATTCTCTTTCCAAAGGCTATCAAAAGACTTACTTAAGTAAATAAAAAAGATAACGTCTATAGTGTCCTCTTCACGATTACCTAAGTAATCCTTAAGACTACCTAAGGCTTAGATCATGTCCACATAATTAACCAACTTCATTAAGTAGACAATCCTTAATTACTCTAGGTAAATACTACTTCATTTTAACATACTTTCTTAACTTAAATCATTACATTCACTAGTTCATTAAGAAACATTCAAAACATAGAGGACATTCAAGTAATGGACTTAGACAATACCTAGGGACTCTCCCTAACACCTTCAAAGCTTATTGTGCAATGTCTAGGTAGCGTCCCATACCACCACCTAAACTTCATAGAACTTCTCCAATGCTAATAGGTATCCCATATGATGAGAATAGACAATAACCGACATAGACCATGTTATCAAAGCATGGAATCCGGAGTTCTAACCTACTTCGATGAGGGTGTTCTAATTGCCAAGGGTAGAACTAAGATACATCCCATGTAGGGCACATGGTTAAGGATATAAGGGCGGTTTGATTTCTAGTCTAAAAACTTAAACTCTAGAGCTACTTCCTTACCAATATCACTCGGTGTGTGCTTGCTAACCTCGTTCCCATAGAGTAGTCACATTAACGGGCTTGCGGACTTCAACATACATAAATTATCACGAGGTTCAAGGTTTCACATAAAAAGAACTCTAAACATATTCAAGATCCACATATCTTTCATACATTCAAGACTAAGAGACTTATAGCATCAGAAGTCAAGAATCCATATCAATTCATACAAGCATCAGGAGGGACACAAGTCACCAAGACAGGGACAACCACATACTTCCCCTAATACCATATTACTAATCATTTACAAGCAATTAGGAATGACCATATCATATTTAAGTCATCATAAACACTACCCATATCTCATATCATAAACTATTATAGACTCATATAGTCAAAGTAGAAGAAGAAACAAACCATGGTATCAACCCTAAGACTACATGTAATTAGTTTTCTACATGTTTTCCTAATCATACATAGAAAGAACACATATTTCACATTGTTTCACAAATGATACAATACTCATACTCACATAAATCAATAAGAAAATAAATCATAATACTTCCAATTAGTGCCGACAAGGCCATGATCAATCATTATTGCATAAAGAAACGCGAACAAAGAACACGTTAAATGCAAAAAGAAAGCAAAATAAAGCAATAACACTGCGCAATCATAATTGGACCATTACCAATCACAAACAGAATTGACGTCTGAGGACATCAAAATAAGGAATTATGATTAGCAACCCAATCCGACTTGCCATTCGATTCAAATGATAAAATCTAATTCAATATCAGGCCCTTAACTTACCCAAGGCCAGAACAACAATTCGATACAATATATCAATAATCATTTAAAATAGCCCTTTTCTGGTCAATTCCTTACATTACTTATCAATCTTATACAACTTGGATATCAATTGAATAAATTATTGCATCATAGAAAGCCACATAGAAATCTACACTAGAATCTCTAAGCTAATAGCAATAGATCTAAGAAGAGTTATCATTACCAATTAATGAAAATGAACACAAGCTAATAAACCATTAACCTAAATCTATACAATAAATCAAAGCCAATAACAATCTACACATGAATTCATGAAGATCAAAGCATAAGCAATTCAACCATATTTATGGAAATGTTAGAGAATGCAAAGATTAAGGAGGTCATGGAGGAATTTCATTGGAAACATTAACTTCTACATCAATGCATTTATATCTAAACGTTTGGAAACCATTTATTTCAAGAACCCAGACGTAGAAGTAGAAATGAAACTTTTTCATTCATTGACAAGCTTTGGAAATTATCTTTGAAATCCGCTCTAAGGTGATAGAAAGACTTAAATGAAGAACTCCCATACCTTATTTTCATAATACAAAGCTAATTGAAGAAGAAACTCCATTCAAGACCCATCTTCAAGCTCCATCTTCACTTTGAACTCACATGGAGGTTTTTGGAGAAAGTTTTGGAGGGAATATGTTTTGATTTAGGTGTTAGGGTTATAATGAGAGTTTAATGACTTATATACTCTTAAAATACCCTTAATCACCTAAAACAACCGTACTCCTATTTTGAAAAGGCTTGGAGTGAATTCCCAACTTCACCCCTAAAATTACAGTAAAGTGGCAGTAGACACACAGACTTATCGATGGAGGCATCGACGGACCGTGGTCTTAATCACATCCCTTCGATGGGGTTTAGTAGGTTGGTTCATAGGCTCCTCAAACTTCATGAAAGTTGGACCCATCGACAAGGCCCATTGACGGTCTATTACCTGGTCGACCTGCCGTCATTTGGCCACTGCCTGGCAGTGTTGAGCTCCAATGTTGGGGTCCTCCTTTAGGGCCCCATGCGGGTCCTACATGGAGTCGTACCCAAAAATTTCAACCCCAAATATGTTCATATATGAGTTTAGGACCTACTACATAAGTTTTATTCAAAACGAACAAGTAAAACTCGATGAAACATACATAGACACACAAGGTCGTTTCAAGGCAAACCTTTCGAATGTCATGGATGTTCTTGGATGTTTGTCCTCCGAAATTCACAAAACTTGACACACTGCCTATAGACTCTATTATAACTCATTTAAGAATCTTAACCTCATGAATCAGATATAAACAAATAAAACCACATATGAGGAATATAGGTAACTTAGTCGTCATATGTCTTGGTCGTCCCTTGACGTTTGAATTCCAATGCACCTAAACTCTTAGAAACTTCCTAAAACCCACATTATAAACCATTTTAGAAACTTAGACCATCACGACAACCATGTTAGACTCTAGTTTCACCTAGCTCATTTTCGGGGTCTTACAAATTATCTGGTTCATTATGGATGTATTTAATTCATAACTTCTTCAAAATGTATCATTTATCATGTATCAAGTGTTTCTATGTATATTTAACCTTATTCAAATTGGAAGGACATGTATCTACAAACAATTGCAAATTATACATAAATCTTCTTGTTTTCATATATAAATAAGTGTGTCGCATGCTTTTGATTATTTATCTGAAACATAACTATAACAAATTGCACAGTTGATTATGTATTAGTTGTTGTTATGCATATATAGTATTTAATTTTTATATTGATTTAATTAAATTAGAAGGCTATATATCTGTTTACATTACCCAATAATATTCATGATACATAAATCCTAATATTTTATAACTAAAGCAATGTGTATCAATTTCAATGATATGTATATGAACATATTAGTGTCAAATTTGACAAATTCACTATATATCAGATCCTTTTATATATCTTCGATATTTTAAGTATTGTTCATGTTTTTAATGCAGGAAATATCAGGTTGCCTTTGCTGAGTATATAAATGATGAGATTCTGATCTACATAATGAATTTCAAGCTAATTACCAACGTATAAAATATGCTGCATTGTTATGAAAATGTGATAACGAAAAGACCAATGGAGGTTATATTAGTAAAAAAGACAATCCTTCGAAACCTAAGGTTCATTTCACACCACTTGCTGAAGAAGATTTTTGTTAATTTAAAGTAGTTATTTATCTAATAGACACCTTTAATTTTATTTTTCTTGTTTTGAAGATTTAGTTATTAAGTTTAGAGGATTCCTCTTTAAATTTGTAAGAATGGCCTAATGTTTGAAGATACTTCTACTCAAGTTTAAATGTATAAACTTGTCTATTTTGACTAACTTTCATTTGTTTATTTTTAATTTAACTTTCATTGTATTTAGTTGTTATTTACCGTATGAATTGTATTATATATTTGTATTATCTAACCTAGTGAAAAAATGTCATTAAATCAACTGTCAGATTCATTCATGCACACATATACATGATTGGTTTTTTCAGTAGTTTAGTTTTAGTTAGTTGTTGATTCATTTTACACCTAATTAGTGCAATTTACTCGATAAATTAATTGTTGATTCATTCATAAGTATACTTGATAACTTAGTTGTAGTTAGTTATTGATTCATTCGTGTTGATTGATGCACCGGGATATCCGAGTACGGTTAACGCTTAAAAACAAAGAACTAATACTAGAATCGAGTGTATTTTGTATGGTTTGATGTGCTTGTTGATGATTCAGGAAGAGTCAGCCAGAGAAGAAATAATTAAAAATCACGGCCATATTGACGGTCTGTGGTCCACTTTACGGACCGTGAAAGTGATCGTGAAGTGTGATGGCAGTAGCTGGATTTTGAAGAAACATTTAAGATATTTGAAGTGAAGACCACAGACAAATTCACGGGCCGTGATCACTTTGATAATCTGTGGTTCAGTTATTGAAAAAGATTCCAAAGAGCAGCTAAAGTTTTCAGAGTTTGAGAAAATTGAAGTGCAAACCACGGATGTCTTCACAAACCATAATCACTTTGACGATCTGTGGTTCAGTTCGTGAACAGATGACAGGGAGGAGCAGTGAAAGTGTTCTTTTAAACATTTATTGTGTGAGTTAGATCATTTTGCATCTAGTCATATAATAAAAACTTTATGAGAAAGTCAGGAGAGAACTTGAGAGTTGTTGGAGTTCTTCTAGTTTTTGAATCACTTGTTAATAAAGCAAGTTTTGTTCTTAGATTATCAAGGTGGTTTTTGGGTTGAAATCTGATTTCATAAGTATTCAAAATTATTCTCTCAATTCTTGCTAATTGTTATATACGTGGAATTATGAGGCACTAAACATTTAGACTAGGTGTGTGGGATTTATGATGATACTGTGAATCTAACTTTGTAATACGAGCGTTGAGCAATATTGGTTTAAATGTTTTAGGTTAAAGCTCTGATTGTAATTTGATCTAGTGCACGCTTTAGACTAGCATGTATCAAGTGGTTGTTCGAGATAAAAACATTTGTTAGGAGAAAACAAAGACCTACATATAGAATCAAAGTTAAAGTTAGAGTACGAGAGAAAATAACTTTAAATCATAACACGGCTAAAGCAAGTTATTATTCAAGAACATTTGTAGTTGGAGAGAATATAAATGATTATTATGCTAAAAGCCTGAGAAAGGACGGCATTAATAAAAAATGCGACAGCGTACTCCCTAAGCTGTGTGATAACATAAAATGCTCAAGCAATAAGATGACAGAACAGTTTCACAATTGTTGTCATAATGAACTCTAATCTGATTTCTCTTAATCAACTGAGCAACTCATAGTAAGTTATCATTTATGCAAAAAAATTGTTAATCTTGATATTATGTTTTACAAATAGGTACTTGCTATTCATACCTAAAATTTACTTCTTGTCTAAATTCATTAGGAGATAATAACAACAATAGGGTAAAATTACGGTAAAACATTACCTGTAAAAAATTCTTTGTGGGATCGACCTCAACTGTAGTTGAGTTTTGTATATTGATAGCGATAGTTTGCACTTTTATTTGAAGTTTAAGTTTGGATGTATCAAATTTGGCCGCCGCCTGACGGGGTGACTGTATTTTAAGGAGTGTTTACTAGCTTGTATTCGACCGATCCCCCACAGCCTCATTTATTTTATTTTCTTTTTCCTTGACCTTTCTGAGTTGACTGTGAGGGTGTGGGATCGAATCCGCACGGCCTCACTTTATTTTTCTCTTTAATTCCCTTAATCAGCCTAGAGGTCATGGGTTCGATTCCCACATGCCTCAACGTTTATTTTCTTTTTAATTCCTTAAGTATGGTCGAGAGGTTGTGGGTTCGAATACCACTCCTCTCATTTCTTATTTTTAGAATTACATTTTCGGTGAAGGTCACGGGTTAAAATCTCCATTAACGTACATTATCATTTTGAATTTTAACATGGTGAGGTCACGGGTTCAATCCTCACTGAGCTCACTTATTTTTAATTCATTATTCATAGCATTTTAAGATACTTTAACTTGACCGAAACTCATCAACATGTAGCTGGAAATTTTGTAGTTTTTCAGCCTTTTTTCATGAAAGTTATACCTTAGCTCTTAGGGTAATTCATGGTTCATTTAGAACGTCTTTAGGTGCATTTTCATGGACTCATTTAGCCAAGAGTTTCTCACTAAAATCAGTCACATTACACTCATATGAACATCAAAATTTACATAACTTTGTGCACGTAAGAATACAACCATAACATATCATTTTTGAGCCTTAAACCAAGAGTAATAGGTCACGGCTAACATTGCACATACATACACATATTTTGGGAGAACATAGGTTGTCATTCATACGATTCCACACACATATTCCTGAACATATTCATCACAAAAACACATTACATGCCTAATATCTACCAGCAAACATACCCAACCAACGAATCAATGGGAGCTAGTGACAGGGACATGCAACGGGGAAACAATCCTAGTTTTTGGATTAGAATCGACTGAATCCTTGGGATCTCTTGGGAAAGGGATCAAGAGTAAGAAAACCCATACCTCTTATGATTTTCAAACCTTGAACTTGCTTCCCAAAGAACTCCTCCAAACTCACACCCAACACCGAAAGCCTCAACACCAAACTCGACGAAAATCTTCTTTTTTTGCCTAACGTCTTCACTTAGTTTATTTTCTTATATTTTCATGTGATTTCTTCAAGTGTAAAGAACTTTAATAAATTTTCTATTATTGTAGCTGTTTCAGAAATGAGAGAAATGTGAAAATGAAAAGTGGAGAGACGTGAGCGAGATGATCGTGATAGATGAGAGTTTTCCAAGGATTAGGAGTTTAGTTTAGGACTTAGTCAAATAAGGTTTTGTTAAATGGTAAAAATATGATTTAATTTAATCACAAGTGAAAGGACCATTATGCCTTACAAAAATCAGATTTTAAATCACTAATTAATCCATTTAATCGATACTCCCACCAAGGCTCGAACCCCGATGGAGCCTTATCGTGAAAATAGGTTATTTTGGGTCAACCCGACCCGAACCGACCAGTTAATTAATTCCTTAGGGTAACTACGATATTACCCTTGGCTTGGAAAAAACCATTTTATCCCTAGACCCTCCAAACGTAAGGTGGCACCTTTCAAGTCCAGTTTAGATACACTCAGGTGTAAACTCGTATTCGGGGTCCTAACCTTATGCAACTTGGTCCCACCTATATCAACCAACTCACCAAGTTGGTTGGATAGGAGAGTGCATAGGCTCGGGGACCCGGTTCCACACGTATTGAGTCGTGGGACCTTGTCCCCCCCCCACCTTGCCGGGAAGCCTCACCCTCACGGGCTGAGCGCATCCGGTGGGGTGTGTTCCATGCGGGTACCCCTAGGGTGTTTGGGTGTCTATTTCTAGGGTCCTTAGTACGTTACTTAGCATATTTGATTTCGTGTTGGTACACATCTAACCATTTAATTAGTTCTTTTTTCACCACCTCTTGCATTGGTGGGTTCAACCTCCTTTGGTGCTCAATGCTAGGTATGCAATCTTTCTCGAGCTGAATTTTGTGTGTGAAAATGCCTGGAGGTATTCCAATTAAATTTGCAATAGTCTAGCCAATAGCTTTTTTAAACCTTTGAAGCACTCTAACCACCGTTTGTACATGTCTGTCATTTAAATCTACAACCAATATCATACTTAAAGTGTTGTTAGTACCCAAAACTACATACCTGAGGTGACTAGGCAACTGTTTCAGCTTCAAAACTGATGGTTTTACAATGGAGGGTTTAGCTTGAGGATTTGGTCTATTTTTCACATCCAAGTTTAATTTCTTGGAAACATAAAAAGGTGTTATCATACCCTGTAAAGCATTTACAGTTTCTCTGAAATCGGACCGAAAATGTGCATCAAAGTTTATCAACACCGCGGCTAATGTTTTAACAACTATCCTCTCCTCTATGGGTGTCCTTAAGTCATCATCAGTGACAACTTCAATTGTAGATACCACTTCCATCTCTCCTGGTTTTTTCATTGATCAGCATATGTTAAACTTGACATCCTCTAAATTGAGTCTAAACGTCAAATCACCTCGTTCAACATAGACTAAAGCTCTTCCAGTAGAAAAAATGGTGTTCCCAGAATTATAAGAACTTCAAAGTCTACTTCACAATCCAAAATAACAAAATCTTTTGGGAAGATAAATGTATCTACCTTTACAAAAAAATTACACAAAATTCCCGCTAGTCTATTGACTGACCTGTCAGCCATCATCAATCTCATTGTTGTATGTTTTGGCATTCCTAAACGTAACTTCTCATAAATGGCTAGTGACATCAAATTAATGTTAGCCCCCAGATCGCACAAAGCTTTTGAAAACTTGATTGACCCAATAGTGCATGGGATTGTAAAATCTCCAGGATCTTCTTTTTTTTAACAGAGAACTGGTTGCAATAGCACTGCAATGATGCACATCGTTAGAAAAATCAAGACTTACAACTCTTTTCTTGGTAACCAAGTCTTTCATATACTTGGCATATCCTGGCATTTGTTAAATAGCTTCTACCAGTGAAATATTTACTTAAAGTTGCTTCAGCATGGTGTTGAACTTTGTAAACTTTCCATTTCAGCCTTCTTTTTGAGTCTTTGAGGAAAAGGGGGAGGAGGTCTAGGAATCTACTATAAAAGCAATTTTTCGTGGATCTCTTTCTCATTTCTTCTTGCATGAGTTGCTCTGTGCTGGATTTCTTCCAAATCATCTACATGTGCACTTTCATCCTCTTCTGTGCCAACTTGCTCCTTAACCTGTTCTTTCTTGGTGCCTACAGAATTTTGGTAAGATAACAATTTACCACTCCTGGTCGTGATGGCCATACAGTGTCCATCCTTTTTTAGAATTTGAATGGTATCACTTGGTATTAAACCATTCTTTCTCAGAGTTAGAGATGTTGAGAGTTGTCCAACTGTTGCGATATTTGTTTAATAGAGGTGGTGTGAGAGTTGACCAACTAACTCATGCTTGAAAACTCACCCCTCGTTTCTTTAACTCCTACATCTGTTGATTCAACCTTTTAAAGTATCTTGGTCATCATGTCTTCCATATTAGATTTGCTGGAATTACCGTTCGTTCTTTCTCTACTACCTGGGGGTACATACACACCACTACAATCATTTCTATACCAATCTATATTTTTCCAGTTCCCTTGCTCTATATTTGATGGTTTATCATATTGATTTCCATCTCTAGTGTAGTTCTAACCTGCATTTCTAGAATTATAACCCTGATGTCCAGAGTTATAATTTTGAAAACCTCCTTGGTTTCCCGAGTAGTTAGCTTCCTCATCATTGTCAATGTCTTGATCTTCATACCTGCTTTATTGTCCCATAACATTGAATTTTCAGACTTGGGCAAAATATGCTTTGTCAGGAAATCAATTTGAGTTCTTAGATGTGCCATGTCCTGATCCCTTTCTTCTTCCTGCTTTTTCTGTTAAGCTGACAATTCATATGTATACCCTAGTTCTCCTACTTCTACATCTCTGGCGTACCATGCCCTAGTGTTTTTGGAAACTTCATCCAACATATGCATGCTCTCTGCAAATGGTTTCCACATAAAAGAACCTCCACAGACCTTTATAAAGCTTGTTTAAGATGCCTCTCAGTAAGATCATGGTTGGGGCATTTAGTCCATTTTTGGTTGAACCTCTACCAAGTATCATGCATCGCTTCTCCTTGTAGCTGCTTATGTGTACTTATCTTATCCTTCATTTGCAGTTCTTTCAATTCTAGGAAGAATCGTTCTAGGAAAGCTTCTTTTAATTCACTCCAAGTTCGAATGGAGTCATCTGGCATCTCATTCAACCAGTTAGTTTCTTCCCCTATAAAAGATAAGGGAAATACCCTTAGACTTATTGCAGTTTGACTAACTCCTAGAATCTCTTGGGATTTGCACATTCCCACAAAATTCATCAGCTGTTGGTTTGCATCATCACAAGATTCTCCTCTAAACATTCCTTTGAGATTTAGCAATTGTATTATTGTACTAGTGATGGTGAATTTCACCCTGGAGGTACTTTAGGTAACACTATAGCTCTAGTGGCTCCAGCTCCATCCAAATTAGCATTATTCTCTCTGTAAATCATGTGAGCTCGATGTTGAACTCTACCCTTTTGGGCTACTAATGGACGATGAGGAGGGATAACATCATCTATGTTTCCATATACTCCCCTAGGTGGGACCAATCCAACATTCGGAGGAACGTGTGGTTGAGGCTGACCAATTCCAGCAATTTGTTGCACATATCATGCAACATCCAATTTGGCCTATAGCCCCAATATCTGCCTCTAAGCCTCTAATTCTTGTGCATTACCATCTTGCAAAGATTTTTCTAGAGTTCAGGGTCGTAATGAAGTAATGGGGTTCTCTTACTTCTTGTGTTTGGCATGCACGAGAAGATTTATATGTAATAGATCAAAAACAACAACACAAGTGAAATTAGAAAATTTTAACTACAAGTAG
>JAKWJA010000691.1:0-37337 GCA_027704765.1 Solanum habrochaites
TCCAATACCATTTCAATGTTCATCATATATCTTCACGAATCCATGATGGCCTTTTATCTGTTTTCTTTTTTTGGGTTATACCAAAAAACAAATCCTATCAACATCGAGAACATTTTTAAAAAATTTCTTTGTACTACTATCGTGCTTGAGCGAGACCATGTACCATTCATATGCCTATAACTGAATTTTAGATTGAGTAAATGTTCATCTAATAAGTGGTTTATAGGGCAACAACATATATCACGAATATATATGACATGAATCTAGATGATTAAATTGTTGAGACCAAGGAGTTATTAAATACTTCCAAGTAGATAATTGATTTATTTTTACCTTGAAGTCATCAAGCATTCTCTCTTTTTAATGTACAATGGAACATCTTTCAAGTACCTTTATTGCTCGTGATAAAAACGAACGCATTGATTGAAACATGGCCATCACAAACTAAATAGAAGGATAAAACCTGCATTATATTTAAAATTGTGATGATACAAAAGCTATTGCAAAATCAAAACAAATGAATATAAGGATAAAACATCAAAACATAATAATGCAACTAAAGTAGTTTATAGTGCACTTCTCATTATACACAAGGCTCCACTTATTAACAAAACTATTAAAAAGATTACATGAATACTTACCCCAATCCATTGGGAATAATAATCAATCTCTGGAGTTCATCATACTTTCCAACATTTGGAGGATTTTGCCTCTGTGCAGAAACTTTTGTACGAGGTTGGGTATCTGGGGACGATGGTTACTCAAAAATCCATCAAAACATAAGAGTAACAAACTAGCAGAATAATACACGGAATCGATGTCGGAAAATCGTGTTAATCCAAACCAAATCGGAATTCCTACCCAAATCTATTTTGTAGACCAAAAATAAATAATTTTTTGTTAATTAGCGAATTACGTGTGACTTGCAACACCTGAAAAACCCAATTTCAAGTTGTGACTCTAAAAAGATATAATTTTTTTAATAAAAAAAACCGTCATATCCTCAACAATTGTTAAAAAAAAATAAAAAAGGAAGAGGTGTGACAAAATGTAGATTAATACAAAACCCGTTAAGTGCATTTGTTTTCTTTCCTACCAAGAAGAATAGCACAAAAAGGCCCGAAATAAAGCATGTTATAAATGTGGTGAATGATGAAACTTGACCATCAAGTTAGATTGTCCATGTGGATAGTGAAGAAGGAAATAAAGGGTTAGAAAGTTAGAAAAGAGGAATGGAAACAAAAGGAAAAAGTAATGAAACTTGACAAATAATAAGTATATAAGATAGTCAGGAAACAAGTACAGATAACGATGATGAGTATGATGACATTGAACTTATGGGAATAGAAGATTCAGAACCTGAATTTGATTCCAACACTGAAGAAGATAAGGTAAACATTTCTTATCTCAAAGATAACACTTGACAAGAAATTATCATCTTTAATGCTCATTTTCATAAATACCAATACAAGAACTGAAAGTGACAAGAATCATTGGTAGTCTATGACTAGTTGAATTATGAGAAGATGATCTTGCTAAACTCAAATAATGAGCTAAAGAAAGAAACAAATATCTTCTTGAAAAAGAATTCATCAACTGATTATTGTAAACATTTCCCTCAAAATTGAAATCTTAGTGAAGTGGACTAATGGAACACACAATCGAAAATAGTATATGATTGGAGTCTGAATCACAACTTGCTAAGCATATCACAACTGGTGATAAAGGAACCAAACCCCCCCCCGGTCACATCCGTAACTTCCATAGGAGGTGAAGTAGAAATCTCGAACCAAGGAAATTTCCGTACCTTAATGGATAAGCCTAAGATATCATGTCTAGATTGGTAGTATTACAAAGGTACCGGGATTGCACAGTCTTAACCTATGTCTAAGTACAATAGATAGAGATCCTTCACTATGGCCATAACTGTCTAGTCATGCTATACAAAAATTAACTAAAAAACTTATTTCTGAAGATTTAGTATGGAAACTTCCTAAACTAGTTTAAGAAGAAAGATTTTTGGGAAGATGACTCGAAGAAAATAGCTAAAGTCATTCTTTAAATACAAAAGTTTTAAGATCAACCAGAGCCTTAGAAGCGCGTTACACATGATCTATGGGACCTTATGAGGGTTAGAAGAATGTGTTTGGTACGAGATAGAGCCAGTTGCCAAGGTTACATTTGCTATGCATTGAAAGCCTTTTGTACATTAATAAGAAAACTTCAAAAGAATTGCAATACTGTGGTTATCAGAATATGATCATCGAACAAATTTGAGAACTGTAACTTCTGTCAAATTATGAGTAATTGTGTTTGAGTTTGCAATCTCTTGCTACTAGGACTCCTCAACAAGATGGAGAGTAGATAAAAGGCAAAATAGAACCCTTCAAGAAATGGAGTAGGAAAACTACGATGATTGCTAGCCAAACATAACTAATAATTTTGGGCTCAAGCCATGATTACTGCATGAGACTTACTATAAATAGGTGTTTATGTTAGATCCACTGCTCATTAAAATCCTATGCAATTACTAAAAAAAAAATGCATAAAACTAACTATCTCACAAAGCCTTCAGTGTAATTGTTCATTCATGATAATGGAAAGAATTATAGTAGAACGTTGATGCTTAGAAAGATGATGGAATTTCTTTAGGATATTCTTCATATAGAAAAAAATTGATTAAGGTACGAATAAAAATTTAATGTGCCGTAAAAAGTACAGAGTCCATGCATATTTGTTAAAGCAATGTTTATAGCAAACGAAAGTCTTCAATCTGACCATTAAGATTACATGCCGAAAATGAAACAAGAAAAGAAACGGACCGGGTTTCTTCACTGACAGATGTAAACACTATGATGTTATATGGAGAAAATGAGAAAAAATCAGAAGAAAAAATCAGAGAAAAATCAAAGACTACCAAGTACCCAGGGTCACATCTAACAGATAATGTAACCCCTAAATTTCATTCCGAAATAACCACCATCTCAAACTAAAAATCTACTGGGCCTTCAATCCTTCCTTTTTGTGATGGAACAAAGAAAATTAGGCGGACTTTCATGATGCTGCTGGTTATATCTTTTGGAGGGGAATTTAATCAATTTGAAAAAAAATAAAGTCAGCGCTAGTCCCAAAGCCCCCCCCCCCCCAAAACACACAAAAAACAAAAGAACATTATTGGAAACTAAGGGGGCTGTTCTAGAACGAAGTTGGTAGACCATGGACCATACAAGAAACAAAGATATGAGATTGGTGGTCAAGGTTACAATCAAGAAGAGGGAATGATAAAAGTTTTGCTTCCAGTTGCCAAGATAAGAGACAATAAGGCTACTTATAGTAGTTTTTATCTCCACGTGAATTCACTTCATCAAATGGATGTCGAAAATGCATATTAATGGATTTCTAAAAAAGGAAGTGTTTGTTAAATAAACAGGCTTATTTTAAAATAATGAGCATCCTGAAACATATCATAAGCTTGACCAAAGCTCTTTATGGGTTTTTAAACCAGCACCTAAGGCATGGTAAGCAGATTAAAATAGTTTATCTTAAGGCATGGGCCCACAAGAGGCAAAAACGACTACACGATTTTTCTCAAGATAAGGAAAGGAATTGATAATCAAAAGTGTACGGGGAGAATCTCTAGGGAGAAAAAAATAAAACACTCACATATTAATTTGCTGGTTTCTATGAGAATGAGTGTTGAAAAGAGCTAAAGGAGAGTAAAATATTCCTAGGAATTTAAATGAAACAGAATTAATGGAAATGCAAAAAACAATCAATTTTTATCCCCCTTGTACAACTACCAAATTAGATCTTGAGGGATAGGTGGCAATAGTTAGATTAGAAATTCTCTAGAGGAATGATTCTGGTCACTTCTGAAATCTTATTAGATAGAAGTCCGACATTGTGTTAGTGTCGGTATGTTGCTCGATTTCAAGCTAAGCCTAAGGAACCTAATGTACAAGTTGTTTTAAAAGGATTCTACGCTACCCTAAAGGGAACCACAAACTGAGACTCTAGTACCCAAAAGGAAGCAATTTTAAACTAGTAAAATATGGTTTATGCAAACTATGAGGAAATTAGGGACATTGAGAGTAACTTATGTATGGAGAACTCTAAGTCATGTATCTATCTCTGGGCAACAAAAAACAAAACTCTTAGTTTCGATATCAATTTCGAAAATAATATGTTGGTGCATAGGGTCCTAACTTCTATGGATCACAACTCAGGAGATTTGGGTTGGAAACGGGATGTGCTCCAATTTTTCTTGACAATACTAGTTCAAAAACATTAGCAAAACCATTCACATAAAAGGAGAAATACATTAGACATTCGACATCATTTTAATGGCGGTTTATGTGTAGAAAAATGTGGATCCCATGAAAGTTTGCCTATTGGCAAAATCAAATATAGATATCTTCGCCAACGCATTAGCAAGAGGAGAAAGAGAAACTTTGAAAGGAACATATTTGTAATAGGGATGATTTTTAAAATGCCTCTAAAAACAACCCTCAACTACCTATAAAGAATACTATGCCATAAAGGCACAAAAGATCACGTATAATTTTATGATCCTTCATTAATTCTCAAACTTTGAGAAACTATAACAAAAGTAATTTTTTTCAGAAGAACGAACACGAATAAAAGCGAAAGATCGGTCGGACTGTCTGAAATACAAGTTAATGGTATTCAACTCTGATTCAAAATTTATAGATTCAAAAACAATAAGCAATTAACTGTTCCTTCAACGGGTCACATAAAAACTATTAACCTCATACTGAAATACTGCCACCATCAATTTTCAAAAAACCTCAAAACTACACATCATTAGGAAAGCCTACTACAACTTTGATTCCAAAATGATAGTTCTTTTCATTCTTGATTCTTAGTATAACAACCAATCTGGCTCCACCTACCATAAATACATCAAAGCCCCGTAACTATGCATCTCAATCCTCCTCTACTAATAATAACACACTCGTATTTACACATGGAAACTCCACCAACCACAGAGCTTGCTCACCCCCCAGACACCATCAATACTACATACCTCCCACCTGTGACGATATTGTTCATAAAATTATATTATTGTAACTCTAAAAACACACTGAAGCCATGTTTCATAGTATCTACCACTTATTGGAGAAGATGCTTGTTTTAGGGTTCCATCAATTTTCCTGTTCTTATCTTGTACCATATGTATGATATTTGTGTTTAGGACCAAAACTCGTAGGGGTTTTTTTATTGTGATCGGTTTGTGGTTTGATTCGATTTGTACACCGTAGTTTTGGGGTACGAGTTCTTGTAGAATGGATTTGTTATCACTTTGGCAGCTCTAGTTAAGCACGGAAGTATTAGAATAACTAGGAGTTTGGTAAGGTGTAACTAGGTTTGCAGGGCCGATCCTCCCAGGGGAGATAATGCACCATTCTTTAAAGGCTTTGGGATCGTTGGATGCTAAGACAGCAAAGCTTTGCACAATGGCGTCTCATTGACAGCAATAAATTAGTTTGCATAATCTAGTTATGGTCTTGAACATTTGAGTTTGGAGGAAGCGGGAATGTGTATTGTAAGGTGATTGACCTTGGCCTTTAGATCAGGAAGTTCTATTAGTTGAAAGTATCCAAACTCTATATCTCAGAGGCCACGAGGACTTGTTTGAAAAAATGATCATACCTACCTTTCCTTCCGATCCACGCCTCCTAGCTTTTCTATAATATGTGCTCATAGTGGTATTCTTTTGCTTATATCTTTACTTTTTGTTGCATTTGCTAGTTAATTACTTGGATTTTAGTCCAATTGTTTTACCCTTGATGGTGTTGGTTATTTCTTTTTGCAAACACTGGTATTAATACTCTATGCTTTATTGATATATTCTTATGATAGTAGAAGGGGGATGGGGTTAAGGTTGTTATTTCCTGAGGTCTTATACAAATAGGTTGATTTCGTAGTTCTATGTTTGCGTAACACCTTACAGTAGGGTTTAAAATGACACAAAAATCATTTGGTTTGTAATTGTCATTAGAGGGGATTCTTTAGACAGATATAGGTTTGAAAAGTGTACCCGTGCAAAAAAAAGAGTCACAAAGATGACATAGAAAGACCACAATTGAACTGGGCATAGATAGGAAATAATAATGATGAGGCCGGTTCGGGGTAATGATACAGTACGCGAGTCCCGTCCCATGAGGAATAGGAACCGCTGGAAGTATTCAAGTCACACGAGGTAAGGACGGGAATCGATATAAGTTTGCTGAAGTGAGTTGAAAGGAGGAATCAACTCTGTGTTCTATAAACAAAGCAAGGTTTTGCTCCAAAGAAGTTGATGCACTTACATAGAGATTATACAGGTAAAAACATAGTTTTTATAGGAGAAGAGTTCAAATTGTGAAGTTTTGGTGAAGTTCTGTGAAGAACAGCTTAGACTATGAAAATGTATCTATTTAAGTTACAGCTTTTTAGAATCCTAGGATGCTTAAAAATAATGACTCTGATACTAAGTTTCCATTGCCCCGAGATATTCCGAGAACCACGAACACAGGCCTATGATCACAAGTTATCCCAGAATTACTGCTGGCATGATGATGAGCATACTAGAGAAATAATTCTGTTAGTGGGAAGCTAAACTATATTTTAAGAAAGAGGGGGAACACCCATATTACTATAGACTGAGTTATATGAAAATGATGAGTTTAATAAGCGAAAGATATTAACTCAACACTAAGATGAAACTAACAGGTTGAAAAATAGCATCTAACTATCTCCGAAATGTTAGAAGGCCCCAGCGACGTCTCGCAACACTAAAACTAAGACTAAAAACACTTAAAACTCAGACTATGCTCGAGGAAATGAGACTCTACCACTGATTCTGCTGAAACTGCGAGATCGGAGGTGATCTAAGAGTTGATATGGATGCGGATGAGAACTTGAACCTACATCGTACTTGCTGAAAGGGTCCTTAAGAACTGTCGGGTAGAGTAACACCAAAGTATATTACATAACTAAACAAACAATAAAAGCAAGTTATAATTTGAACATGCTCTACGGAAGCTGAGATAACTGAATACTAATGACTAATTTAAACATGAACGCTAATAATAGATACTGGATAGTACTGATAAATGGTCAATGCAATGGAATACTGGTTGAAGTGCGGGATGCTACTCCTAATCGATAATAAAACCACATGAGCTAAGGTGGAGTCTGATGTGCCAGCTCCCATCAGAGAGGACCCAACTATACTTTGTCAGAATATAATGCCTTACTGGCTGTGATCACTAAGCTGATTGCCCATAGAGGGGACTTAAACAACTTGGATAGTAGTTCTGGGACTATGTGGGGTACATTTGAACCTTTGAGTCCTACGCGGTATTATGAACTACTCCAAAGGAATTAAAGTAGTTAACTGATATGCCTGAGTTTCTGGCAAATACTAGGGAACAACTCAAACTAACATGCAGACTTAGAAGCACAAATAATATGATAATAATTGCTATTAATAACTGACGGCAGTATAACTGATAATAAATAATTCTTACCTAGAAGGTAATTGCAGAACTGAAGAATACTAAGTTCTAGGGTTCTGAAATTTCTGCGATAATGCATATTAACCTTATACATTGATTCAAATTTTACAATAGCTAAGAACCCAAATATTGTCATATGTAAGAAAACTCTAAGTTAGTCATTGATATGGGAATCAAGAACTGACTGAACAAAAACTAGGTACCGTAATGGGTGATGAAAAGAACTCACTAGTGAATTTCCATGTAACCTAAGTGATGAATTCCATGGAGAAATAATTTAGATCGGGGCTGGAACTGATGGAACCTTGATGTCGTTCTTTTAAACTAGGGTTATTAACCTTTTTTTTCTCATCTCCTACTCCTAATTTAAAGTTTTAGTTAATCATTTTACTTTGGTAGGTGTTACTTAGGTTCTAGGTTAAATGCGTAAAATCTCTATGATTTAGGGTTTAGAACAATTTAGCTAAGGCGGTGTAAATAAAGTAGTAAAATACAAAATACCCCTAAAATATTGTTGTCAGAGTATCAATGGATGGGACGACGGTCCGTTCGTTCCATCGATGGTCCATCGTTTGAGTCTTATTGAAAGGCCTCACTAATATGGGCTAAATTTTCACTCTGAGGTTGTTTAGATTTTAGCAAACTCAACGGCGTTGGAAGAGGAGCTCCAATTATCTATCATATAAGAGGTCATATGCCACCTAATAATTTTGTTCTAAGAGAGCTGAACATGTAAAGTTCGACCCACTTAGCAATTTCTACCCTTATAAAACTAATTCAGTACAGGTCAGTAGGTCATTAAGGATCAAACTGGTTCAATCAGTGTTCCTGGTCAGAGGCTGGGGTAAATGGGGTCCTTGCTCCACTGACTACAAATAATAAACCGGTTTTGACTTAAGGGACCGTAGGTATTGTCCTGGATCGAGACATTAGGCCATTCTTTTTTTGATTTGCCTTTGGGAGGGGATACAGTGGTGAAACACGAACAACACGTACGGTCATAGATCAGACTACCGCGTCCGTAGAGTAGATTGTGACCGTAGATACACCTACAAAATTTTTTTTAAACTGAAGTCTGGTTTATTTTTGGATATGACGGTGTACATTGTTATATTCCACCTTGGGAACATCATCTCGAATGAAGATAGACCTTGCTGAAAATGGAGGAAGAGGGATTGCAATCCCTAAACTAAATACTGAGAAATGAATTTCTGACTGAATGCAGTTCCAAGGAACATGCAATTATGCTGGAAAATGCATAGTACAAAACCGAGGGAATGGGAAATTGATTCTAAGGATGAATCCCGCCAGGAATGAATGAAAACTGATGAAGAGGAACTAATAACCTCAAGTTGAGTGGAATCGGAAAGAAAGATGGGTGAGAACTTGGTGTCATGGATGATTCTGCTTCCCAAGTAGCTCCCTATACGGACTGACTCATCCATACACCTGACTGAAGGAATCTTTGTTTATCTAAATTTCTAACCTGACAATCAAGAATCTTAATTGGTACATCTTATCAGAAAGGTTACTTCACAGCCACACTCTATAATGGCACTTATGAATGCGGATCACCCTAAACTTGTGTGAACGTTTGAGCAATGATGCTAATTCTGCTGGCAACTCTAACTAAATGCCACTTTGCCAACCCTTTTCAAGATCTTGTAAGGGCCTACATATCTACGAATGAGCTTCCCTTTCTTGATAAATCTCATCACCCCCTTCATAAGTGACACATTCAGGAAAAACCAATCATCAACTTGGAACTCTAGTTCCCTTTTCCTTACATCTACATAAGATTTCTGACAACTCTGGGCTGCCTTAAGTCTATATCTAATGAGTTGCACTTTTTCCATAGCATAAAGGACTGAATCTGGTCCTATCAAAGCTTCTTCACCTACTTCAAACCAACCAACAATATATCTACATCTACGCCCATATAGTGACTCATAAGGGGTCATCTGAATGTTGGAATGATAGCTATTGTTGTAGGTGAACTAAATAAGAGGAAGGTGATCATCCCAAATATCCTTGAAATTTATCACACAAGCTCTGGACATATCATCTAAGTTCTGAATGGTATGCTCTGCCTGTCCATCCGTCTGCAGATGAAATGTTGTGCTAAGGTTATCTTGAGTACCAAGACCGTTCTGAAATGACTTCCAAAAATAAGAGGTAAACTAAGGACCTATATCAGATATGATAGACAAAGGAACCCATGCAACCTCATAATTTGAATAATATAAAGCTTGGCATAGTCCTCTTGCCGAATTTGTAGGTCTTGACCATGCAAAAGCAAGACGACTAGTCATCATTATCAACTATCACCCTATGCAGTCAGGTGTTTGCGAGTATGACGTAAACCCTATGATGAAAATACATATTGATCACTTTCACTTGTGTAAGTAATTAATATCGATCTCTTGAATCATCACCCCTAGTTTCGGAGTTCTACCTTGATTGCTGGTAATTGGGGGGCGGTGGGGGGCACTTACTCATAAAATCTCTATATCTTTCTTCACGTCATTCCACCAATAGACCTTGTCAAAGAGCCGGTACCTCTTATTGTCACCGCGATGATTAAAATATCTAGAATTATGAGCTTCTACAAGAATATGCTTAATCTCAAACTCACTCCACATAGAACACACATCTAACTTAGTAGCGAAGTATACCATCTATCATTTGGAGTAAAACCGTCACTCTATATTGTGGCTTGTACCCTTAGTTAAAGCAAGGAGGGATCACTCTTTTGCTTTTCCTTAACACCACTACCAAAGCAGATTCTTCCCAATTCTGAACTGTTACACACGCTCTGATTGCTCATAAGCGCGAACTCAAGGA
This sequence comes from Solanum habrochaites, assembly GCA_027704765.1. Classification (NCBI taxonomy): domain Eukaryota; kingdom Viridiplantae; phylum Streptophyta; class Magnoliopsida; order Solanales; family Solanaceae; genus Solanum; species Solanum habrochaites. The sequence continues at coordinate 10,368 of JAKWJA010000691.1, forward strand.
GCAAGTCCTGGAAATCCTTTTCACTATGTTCCTCCTTTGTTCCTCAACATGGGACTTACACTACCCATAGATAATTCCTTAAGAGAATATGCCACGACATTTTCCTTACCAAGATGGGAATGCACACTTCATATCATAATCATTAAGGATCTCAAGCCATCTCCTTGGAGCAGATTTAGTATTTATAGTGTGAACCCACATATTAAAGGCTCTTATGGTCAAAGAGAATATCTACGTGAACACCATACAAGTAGTGTCTCCAGACCTTGAGTGCAAACACCACTGCTGCAAACTCAAGGTCATGAATAGGATGGTTCTTCTCTTGTACCTTAAGTTGTCAAGAAGCGAGCTATACTTTACCTTGTTGTATTCAACACATAATAAACTAGGCCAAACTCGTGATCTATCACAATAGATAACCTAACCATCTAAACCCTTTGGTAGATTCCAGACACGCGTTGTAAGTAAACTCCTAATTTGTAATTGCCAAAGTTTTTCTCTCAATCATCGGGACTATGAAACTTGAAAATATTTTGAGTTAAACTAGTTAATGTGAGGTGATGGATGAAAAGTCACCCGAACTTCTGTTTTGAGTTGTACTAACCCGCGAGAACTAAGAAACAGATAACTCTAGCGCAGAGAAGATAGACGTAGGGGTCATTGTTTTATGCTTCTATCTATCTACAATCCACTCATATCCCCATCGCTAGATACTATGGTGACCAAGGAAAGAATCGGATTGCTAACTTAGAGGAATTGATTGGCGGATATTGAGAAGTTTAGAAACAAACTCAAATGACTCACCTGTTCTTCCCAATTCCTAGAGTAGATGAGGATAGCAGACAAAAATAAGACAAATAATGAACAAGTCCAAGTACTATGAAAACTTAGTCATCAAATATGAAGGAAGGAGAGCATTTGTTAGTCCAAATGGACATAACTCCACACAGTAAGTTAATGGACTCATACCGCGTTTCTGAAGGCGGGTTGTGGAAATGTCAAATCTCTGACTCTGCATCTGATGATAAACTCGATTCTATGAGGATATATTGAGAAAAGATAAACACCCTGAAGTTGGTCAAACAAATTCATCAATCCTGGTGATGGAATACTTATTCTGCTAATGACCTTATTCAACGTTATAGTTTAATGCACATTTTGAGAGACCCATTATCGCTGTATAACCAACCCTGGTGCATCCCATTGGTGAAATACTAAGTGTGATGGAACCCTTATAGAGGTCGTCAACTGAAATTTCAATCATAAGGTCAGGATTGGAGAGCTCTATTAGAAAGAATAGAAATGGGTTGAGCTATCTAGAAGAATCTAATTCAAAAAATTTGATTTGCCCTGTTCAGGAGGGAATCCGAAAGATTCTTCTAGAAATATTCTGGTAACATCAATTACTACTGGAACTGAATCAGAGTTGGGGCTTTAGAGGGAGAAAACTTCACCGAACTAGATAATCTAGATTACCTTAGAGATTATCTTGTGTCTTAAGGTAATAAATGAAAATAGACCTATAGGCGCTAAGATACATACCCTTCAACTCGTATATTGGTTAATTTGGAACTGAAAAAAAACAATCCTAGTTCTAACAATCGTGGAGGCCTAACAGGAGTAACCGATCACATGCTAAAATGACATCGAAGCGATACCATTTCTAACTCTACAAAGCTCTGTTGAGGTGAAAGTTTTAGAGATGGGACAGCATTTCTGTAGTATACCCGTCTTAGCTATAAGTGGGTCTATCAAATGGAGTAAAAGATGAGAAAGGTTCGAGAGAGTTCAGAATAACATTGTATTGGAATGCTATGTAAAGAGTACAAAGGAGAGGCAAGCCACAGATCTAAATGCATAAAACAGAAACAGAGCCTAGCGTCTGAAGAGCATACAACTTGTTCTGAGTTTGAACGCCACCTGTATAGATGAATACCATGCGCGGGTGACTTTCTGTTGCTGAGGAAGTTCTAGAGTGAATCTCTACCATTACTACTCTTTAAAACCGATCTAGAAGGACGTCCTCTCACGGGGACCAAGACTGAACGCATCACAAAAATCCTTCTTTCTGTAAGGAACTCGCTGGATGGTTCTTACCATACTTGGGCAATTGGGATTAAGTCTTGGTGCCTAAAACACTTCATGAGACTTTTAGCCCTGGTCCCAAACCTCTTATCATACTTGTATTGGAGGATGGAACATTAGCTGACACAGGGTTGAGTTTGAAGAATTATGCTAAAAATTGCGAGACACTTTCACCACTCGACTTCTACTGAGAGTGTATTATGGCCCAGTCCTATCCTTCGTTATTCTCCGTTAGTGGGTCCTAAGTTTATCACCCTTAACATATTTGATCTAATCATAAGCCTAGAGATGATTCATTTTTGTATCCCTTGTAACATAATACATTTTTGCACCATGTTTTCACCAAATCTGACATTTTATACAAGAAATTATTCATCTGAGCCTTGGAGTCAGAAACCATGTGAGGCGCATACCTAGATAGTTTGGTTGAACTTGATCTCATACTCTTGGACTGTGATGTTACCCTGCCTTAAGTTCTTGAATTCCTAGGCCTTTTTTTTCCTCAAAACTGTTGGGAAAAACCTGTCAAAAAAGGTCTCACTAAAGCAATCCCAAGTAATAGGAGTTGCATTTGTACCACTATTTTCCTTTAACTAAGTGTACCAGATATGTGCAACATATTTTGGATGGTATGATGTCAACTCAACTCGATCATTCTTAGTGACCTGCATGACATCAAAGATCTTCTTGATCTCATCCATGAAATTCTTGGGATCCTCAATAGTCTGCAATCCTAAGAACTCAGACGAATTCATCTTAATAAAGTTACAGACCCTAGCTGTTGTTGATCTACCATTTTTATTCACATGAGCTTGAACTCGCTAATTGTTTTGGTTGGTGATACGCCGAGCTAAAATTTGAATGGAATTCCTGAATTCAACAGAGAAGAACTTCCTTATTGGTGAGTCGGAGGATCTGAGTTTGTATTTCAGGCATTGACTTCTGGAGTTCGCCATACGAGGAGGACAATGAGCTGTGAAACATAGGAACGTCGAGTAGAAGGGCAATATCAGATCATACCCTTACCAACGATTAGAGTAAAAATAAAATGATGTTTTTTCACGAAACTACTTACTGCGCCTCTCCTTCTATTAAATGTGGTTTTCGACTTCACACCCATAAAAATGAATCTACTTAGTACGACTTTTATGATATCATAGGATGCTTAAACCTAGTACTCTGATACAAAGTTTATCATTCCACGAGCTACCCCCGAGATGCGAAAAAAGGACCTAGGACCACAAGTGATCCCAAGAGAAACCCTGTTCGCGATTTAATTGTGTCCTCGGATAATAAGGACTCACACTAAAACTCGGATCTTAGGTTCTCTGGTTCTGCCTGCGAACCGGTACCTCTTTCACAGAAGAATAGGCACGTATGCGTCCTATACTGAAAGGTGCTTGCAGCAGTCGGAGAGAGTACGCTGACATAATACATATTTTGAGCAAGCGAATAAAACAATCAAAATAATTGACATGCTATACGATATGCTGAGATAATGAATGTAATGACAAATTTATAACACGCTCAAAGCTGCAATACTAAATATACTGTAAATAGTCAAAAGCAATGACATATATTGTGGAAACTGTAGGAGCGTATAATAAACCCAATAATAAACACATGAGGTAAATATGGAAGTAAGATATCTACGCCATCAATCAAGAGGACACAATATACTTTGCCAGAGTTAAAGGCAATATGCTTGTGTGATCACTTTATACTTATGCCACAAATGTGCAAAAACTTACAACCTACTGGCGTAGTTCTTGGACTATTTGTATACGTTGAACCCTAGTCCAAGTAAGTATTATGCTACTCCAAATGAATTAAGTGTATAATTGATCAGGATGAATTTCTGTGTACATACTGGAGTAGCTAAAACTGAACAACCAACTTAGGAATGCAACAATCAATTTGATAATGAATGCATTAATAATAAGGCATGCTTAAACGGAATAACTAAATATCTAATCTTACCATGTTAATTCAAAAAATACATAAATACCTGCTAGGGTCTAAACTTCATGCGATAATTTGAATATTAACGTTATAGATCTGATTTCAGATCATTCGATAGCTAAGAAAAACCAATAATTCTAACATTTAAGAAACCCTAAGTCTAGTCATGATATGGGAATCAAGAAACTGGAAGGAAAGTGGAGACCCTAATGGGGCAAAGGGAACCCACTAGTAAATACCAACATGACTTTGGTGTTTGAATTCCATGGAGAATTTAGATTACGGGGCTAGAACGGATGGAAACATTGGTGCCTTCTGAATTGGGTTCTTGACTCTTAAAGTCTTTTTTCTTCCCCTCTTGCTTCTAATTTTCTAAGCTTTGATTAATGATTTGACTTAGGTAAGTTTTAGTTATGTTTCTAGGCTTAAAATATCTAAAATCTCATGATTTAGGGTTTAAATGATGCATCTTAGGGGTTAAACAAACTAGTAAAAGACCAAAAGACCCTTAAAATAGTTGTTATCGGACCAATCGATGGATTGGACAGAGACTCTATCGTTCAATCACAGATGGAATGACAAGAAGACTTCGTTTCAATCGACGAGTCCTCTGGAGTGTGAGGTCCGTCTTTTGAGTCTGCTTGACATTCCTTCACTAAAATGGTTATAACTTTTTACTTTGAGGTTGGATTTTAGCAAGCTTAGCAGCGTTGGAACGAGATTCAATTATCTATCTCTCATAGGCAATAACACACTAATTCATTTGTGCAACAGTATGACAATTTGAAGTTGACCCAATCATAAAATTCCCCCCTTAAGAACATTAACCTTCACCTAGGTGGTAAGTACATTGCAGATTAGTACTGGTCAGTCGTTGGTCCTGTTAGACGACGGGTAATGGGGGTCTTGATCCAGGACCATGAATATGTCCGCGTGTCAAGACTAGACGATAATTTCTGCGCTATATGTTTGGGAGGGGCGACAATGGTGTGAAACCCCGGGGACCCACATGTGGGCTGTTAGATCAGGCTATGGTTGTCGATGGTGACGAGATTGCACCTTATTTCTGCAAAAAATTGAAGTATGGTCTATTTTGGTCATACGGGGTGGGTGTTAACAGTAGTCCGAGTTAGTGACTGTATTGTTGATATTACTCATATTCAAGGCTGTTCATAGAGTAGTGAAGGAGTTTTTGAAAGAGTTTCAAGAAGACTTGCCAGACTGAGATTTCATAGAGTCCTCTCCTAAGAGAGAGATAGATTTCGGTAGATAATCTCCTTCAAGTTGATACTCATCCATCTCTATCGCTATCCAAAATAGCACATCAGCTTAAAGGAATGAAAGAACAACGTCTGAATGAAAGATGTGACATAAAGGTTTGCGTCAACCAAGTGTCTCACCTTGGGGCACTCCGGTTCGTGGTTTTATGGAAGTATGGTTCCCTTAGGATGTGTATAGGACACAGTCAATGGAGTAAGGTTACATAAATAATAAGGTACTCCTTCAAAAAAGATGATCTTTTTCGACCAGCTTCCATGGGTTTTCTTCTTGCTCTTGAAATTGAGGTAAAATCAGGCACATCAGTTAGTTGAAAGTTAGGAATGTGAATTTCCTAAAAATAGCTTTTAGAACCAGCTCTGGGCATTATGAGTTTTTGGTCAGTATTGGCTGACAAATGCGCCTGGTACGATCTTATTTACTTGAAACAAGTCTTCAAAACCTTATGTAGATCTGGGTGTTATCGTCTTCATTTTGTCATACTACTTCATTATTAAAGGAATGAAGAAGATCATGCTAGTCACCTCAGGATAGTTCTTAGCATTTAAAATATAGGAGGTAGATGTTATATTCGCCAGTGTGAGTTTTTGGCTTAGCTTAAGTAGGTGTCATCTTGGTGGCTACATTTGTTTTGGTGATGGGATAGAGTTGAAACACAAAAGATGAAAGCAGTAGTTCAGAGTTTGGGCCTAGAGCAATGTCTCCAAAATGATATACACAGTTTCTTGGGTTTGGCTAGTCTATCGAAAAGGTCTGGTGAGGGGTTCATCTATTTATCTTCTTTGACCAAAGCTTGACTTAAGAAGACACTTAAATATCAATGGTTACGAACTGTGAGAAAAGTTTTTTAGAATTTGAAAAAGACGGCTTGACTACTGCCCAGTGTTGACCTTAAAGGAAAAGTACTCAAGGTTTGTGGTGTGTATTATGGTGTCATCAACATTGGTTGGGTGTGTTTCTAATACAGAATGGTGAAGTTTCTAGCTTATGCCCTCCAGACGTTGAAGGTTCAAGAGAAAATATCAAAAACTCATGATTAGAGTTAGTTGTTTGTAGTTTTCAACCGGGAAGATATGGTTGTCCACTACTTGTATGATGGTCAGGTGATATCATTCACTATCCAGGCTTACAATATGTTTTCACCATAGCAAGGAGAGCCAATCTCAGACAAAGGAGATGGTTAGAAAGTGCCAAGGATGATGTACATGAGCTTCATTACTAACCCAGGGTAAGTCTAATATGAGGTGTTGATTGACCTTGAGCAGGTTTTCTATGGGAGTACCTCCCATCTAGAAGAGAGAAGAAGAACTAGCCACATATGCATAGACTTGACCGGCTAGGGGTGAATTATGGATTCCACATAAGAGGAGTAGTAGTGCCAATGGGGATGAATCATCATTGGTGTTAAAAAATTAAAAGAGAAAGCAAGCCCAAGATCATTTGCTTGAATTTTTAAAGAAAATGTCATAAGCAAAGAGTATTACGCTTTGAACAAGGGGGAGATGGTGTATGGATATCAAGTAGGTTGTGTGACTATAGTAAATGGAATTCCAAAGAGGATTGTGGAGGAAGATCATAGCTCAAGATATTCAATCATTCCGGGTTCCCAACATCTGTATCAGGTGATTTGAGAGAAGTATATTGGTGGAAGGTATTATGAAGAAGGTCATTGCCGGAATTTGTCGCCAAGTGCCCGACGAATTGTTAACAAGTTAAAAAGTAGATCAAAAAAGCCGGAAGGTTTGGACTCCCATATATAGCTGCCGGGAACGGAAGTGTGGAGATGATTAACATGCGACTCAATCAAGGTATGCCAAGGTCTCACAGCACTCCTCATTTTTTAATTTGGGTGATTGTGGATAGAATGAGAAAATAAGCTTCAAATTTTGCCGGTAAAGACCCTTATGCGGCAAAGAGTTATGTAAAATTTATAACATTCAGGGGTTATGAGACTTCATGGAGTCCCAGTTTCAATTTTAGATAAAGGTACACAATTCACTACACATTTTTGGAAGTCTTTCCAGAAAGGTTTGGGTTCAAAGGTGAACATAAGCACTGCTTTTCATTTTCAGACGGATGGGCAAGCAAAGCGTACTACCCAAACTTTAGAAGATGTGTTTAAGCAGTGCTTGATCGATTTCGGTGGTAATTGATATGATCACCTATCTCTCATTGAGTTTGCTTACATCAATAGTTACCATTCGAGCATCCAAATGGCTCCATATGAAACTCTTTATGGGAGAAGATGCAGATCTCCCATTGGGTGGTTTGAAGTTGTTAAGAGAAGAGAGTTTAATAGGAGAGATCTAGCTTCACCAAGCCATGGATGCAAGGTGAAAGGTGACGAAAGAGAGATGAAAATGAAAATATTTGTAAAAACTCCTACAAAAAATTTAGGAAAGACAGTTGAGTTTGAGTTAGATGCTTGGGTGGGGTATATTAAAATTCACCCATGACGGGTGTGTTTGTTTTTTGAGGTTTGGTAGAAAGGGGAGGAAACTTCTTAGTCCCCAGATATGGTCATTACATAATCTCCAAGAGAATCGCCAATGTATCTTATAAGTTGGGACACCAAGAGTTGTAGATTCACCAATGTTCACATTTCTATGTTGAAAAAAGGCATAGGTGATCCTTCATGATTACTAAATGAAAGTGTTGCGATAAGCGTAGACTTATTACTATGACGAGATTCTGCGTGAAGATTTGAGAGCGTGAAGTTCGCAAGCCGAGAGAACAAAGGAAGTGCATTGTCCATAGTCTTTTGGAGGATACCACATTTGTTGAGGAAGCAACTTGGGAATATAAGAGGATAGGAAGAAAGATATATCACATATCTTTGAATCCGGAGAGGTATACAGATCAGGTTACTAAATGCCCTTATTATTTACTTTCTAAATATGAGTAAGTCTGTTGTGACTTGTTTGATTTCTGAGGGTTAAACTCTAAGGTTACATTCTTAGATAGTGAAAGAATCTCATCAAGGAGGAATGTTCGCAAGGGGAGAGGAGATATGTACATCTGGTAAACTTGAATATCCAATAATAAGTAAAAAACTCAAAATTTCCACTTTGGAAAGAAAAGGGAAAAATCTGGAAAATTTCCTAAGTTTAAAAAGTGAGTTTTAGTCATTTTTAAATGGCCAGAACTTCTATCTAAGGATGAGTTAGAGGTAGTTCTTGTTATGGTTGGAAATTCCTTAAGATATTTCCAATAGCGCCAAGTTTGTGAAATTTCGATATTGTATGAGGGAGTACGCCTTTTGGAATTTAGAATGTTGCATTAAGGTAAGTCCAATCCGGATTTAAGGGAGGACAAACTAGTCTTTTAAATCATTTATTTCCTAATTCATTTTAAGGGTTTAATTGGGTAAAAATAAGTTTTAGTACAGATTAGAAAAGTTATTTCATGCTTAGGGCTTGGGACAAAATAGAAGAGAAGAAGAAGGGAGAAAGATCAAGAATAAGTCAAGAACGCCAAGGGATTCTAGTGGAATTCGTCTGGTGTAATCCCTATTAAGATAGTGATCTTTCGTGTGAATAATTCATCTGCCCACCAGCTATTTCTTCACTTCTGTCAGTTTTGGAGTGTACTTGATAGAAATGAAGCTTTGATAGATCGGTTGAAACCCTTATGGCTTGAGTTGATTGATAACAGTGATGATGATCAGTAGTTTCAATGTTTTTTGTTTGATACGTTGGGTGTTGAAGTACTTGATGATCCTAGGGTTTAGAATAAACTATGGAGGTTTCGGTAAATTCGGATCAAAAGACGAATAAAGACCTTTGTCAGCCATACCTGGGCTAGGCACCAGTAGTAGTACGACCCCATCTGCGACGGGTGGCCTGGGCGAGCGCGCATACAGTTGCCGCAAGGATAGGCCTCTGACCACACGTCTTGGTGGCGTAACCGCAAAAGCTCTCAATCCGATAGTTTTATCAAATTTTTGTGTTTAGTCCTTAAAGCCTTCCAGGTAACTAACGCTTCCAATGATTCTAATTAACTTCTCATGATTTCAAAATACCTATAAATCAGTAAGAAACTTAAACCCTAACCGTTTAATCATTGAATTCAATTCAAGGAAAGTAAGATCAAAAAAAGTCAAAGAAGTAAGTAACGTCTTAAAAAAAGGTTTTCAAGCTAGTAAAGAAGTAAGTTGAAGTTCTTTGTTTAAGGATTATGAGACCAGTATTACCAAAAGATCATTAAATGTTTTTCACATTTAAACAAGTAGGAACTTGTGATTCAAAGGAGCCTTAGGGAGAGTTTCAGAACAAAAGAAACTATAATCTTTCTAAAAAAAGCAGTTAGGGAAACTAAAGATTGTCCAAGACTAGTCATTGAACAAGTATTTTTTAAGCACTAAATCTACAACACAAAAATGAGTATGTGGTATTTACAAACACATAGAGCAGTATATTTTGGGGTATATTTCAGCACCGATATAGGGGCGGAGAGTCAGGACAACTCACAACCATCCATAATTAATGTAGCCACCATGGGTATAACCGGGGTCATACCTTTTTAGATGAACCTTTTTGCCAGAGAATGGAGATCCATTAGGTAGTTCAAAGTATTATACGTTTTTTGGTATATGATGCGCTAGGCAGCGGGAGGTAGATCGTGGTATCATCACGGTAGCTCTTAAGGATGGTTGTAGTTAGAGAAAACTCCCACAAAATTATGGATTCTTAATATACCACATTTACTTGTATGTTACATAAATACCAGAGTTAATGTATCTTGGTACCTTCAGAGTTTTACAAGATATTACAAAGTAGCTTCTCTAAATTTGCACTTGCTGTTAAATGCGATATATTGAAATGATGTTAATGATTCATAGGTTTACTAGAGCCGGGGTGGGTGGCTAAGTGTTCCTTCTTGCCCATTTCAAGCTTAATTGTATGTTTAGAACTCTAACATCGCATACTACGATCATTCAAGGTAATGATTCCCATGGCCTATACCGTAGCATGATGCATATGCAAGTAACTAGGATCAAAACTCGGTGTATCGTGATCCAGTGAGCATCAGAATCAGTTGAGTGAGCATCATTTCATTCGAAGGACATTTTAGAAAAAAAAAAATTTCAGTAATTATTTTAGTTTCAGTTTAAAGATGATTGGGGTCTGTGTTGTCCCAACATACATCGTGATTGTAGAGGTTCAAGACAGATGTATGAGTTTCTTAGTCGTTTCCCTTTCACTTGGAATACAATAAGAGTGGTTTGCCCAATTGAATAATTATTATTGTTGAAGTTATTCGTGTGAGTTATATCTTATGTTTAAGTCTTACGATAAGTTAACTAAGCTGGGCCAAGGATCTTCTCAAGGGAAACAATGGTCATTGGTGGATGCCGGCCACGTCTAGCGTGTTTAGCTCAGGACGTGATTAGTTCAGTACTCAAACGATGTAGATTGCGCTTAGAGGATTCTCATTGCATTTCAGCAACTTCAATGGTGAGTCTCATTACTCGCGGGACAATAGACAAACTTGCAGTTAGTCTTGTTTGTTAATTTCGAGGTTTTGTAGAGTTGATGGGGGGTACATTGTCCAACAACTATGTTGTTAATGAAGCTTGTCAGACATAGTATTTGTTCTTGGGAAATAAAACTGATTATTGTGAAGTAATCTTTCAGTTGTTAATAATCTCTTCAATGTTTTATACCTTCATACCGGTTGGTATCCCACTTTCAGTTATTAATTGTTTAGTTTCCACAGAGTACATATCCTATTCAATTATTGCTTGTTATGATTGATATATGCTAGACATGTGAATTAGCTTGGGGATAAACTGTGATCCTAAGTCCCATGTTACATGATGAAGCTGGTTATCCTCATCAATATTAGTTCAATCAAATTACTAAATCTGTGCAACTTTTTGTTATGCGATGAGATATTATTCAAAACATGTTACTACGCATTCAATAGTTGGAAAAAAATACGCGAACTATAATATCGTGCATTGGAAACCTTATTAGAGCAAATAATAAGTCATCTATAAATCAGACTTTTTTTTTTGGAATAAACAATGAAATGGAAGGAAAGAATTGGTCAAATTTGATGAGTGGGATAAGAAGGCTGGAGAAGAGAGGGACATCATAGATGAGCAGAAGAAAAAGGCTGAAGCGATGAAGTAGAGAAGATAAGTAGCAGAAGGGAAAGTGAGACAGAGAGCAAGGAGGAGCTGGAATAATGTCGAGGGAGCAGCAACATGATGCAAGGACTAGTTCTGGAAAGTAATCATCAAATGAATTAGAGGTGGTGATTGTTTATGTGCTCAGAATGACTTTTATGTTGGAGGAGATTATGGGTAATAAAATGGTCAAGATCTCTTATGATGGTGGTGTAGACAAGAAATTCGCTTCGGAGGAGAAAATAATCAAGAGAGACGAAAAAATTATAGCAACATCATTTATATTTAAGTGTGAGGGTTGTTACAATCTTCATATGGATTCTTTGATTCGCCTTTCAAATATAAATTTAAGGGATTTAATCTTGATTCTTTAACTTGGGATGATCTGATCTGTATTTCAAGACTTGGACTGGACTTGAATCTTGATCGTCTATCTTGATTTGATCTTGGACTTGAACTTAGACTTGGACTTCATCTTGATCGTACTTGAAATTCTATTGATCTGAGCTTTTGAATTTAATTGAAGACTTGAGCTGATCGTGAAATCGGTGGCTTTATGCATAACCGTTCTTGAAACTTGATCTTGGACTTGACAACTTGGACTTAGCCTTGATCTGATCTTGATTGAGCTTTATGCTTGATCTTGACTTTCTAGTGAATGCAAAGGCTTGGAGCCTGATTTTTGAATCTGGTGGGTCTTGATCTTGAGTGTTCTGAATTAAACTTGATTCTTTAATCTTGACTTGAATTTTTACTTTGATCTTGACTTCTGTGATTCACATGGTTTGGAAGCTTGACTGAATATGGTGGTCTGAATCTCAATCGTTACTGAATTTGATCTTTACTTCTGTCAAACCTGAACTTGAAACCTTGGATTCTATGAATCCTGAATATTTTGAATTCTTCAAAATTGGTAGAGAAATTTATGACTTTTGAATAAACGAGCTTGCTCTAGATTCGGTTTAAATTTCTTGGTTCCTCTTTCGCAATATTGAAGGGGGGGAAACCCCCATTTAAGTTTTTAGAATAGAGGAGGCGATGGGTTGGAACAATACTACCCTTCACCCAATGAGATTTAAGGTGACATGTCATATGGGCTTTATGGAGCAGACTTTAAGTAAAATTCATATTTATTTAATTTTAAATAATTAAATCTATTAGATTAGTCCATAATATTTATTTGAGACTCCTATATTATTAATTAATTTAATCGGACAACTTTAGAAAATGATAATTAATAAGCTGTAATGAATACAGACGCGAATATAGACATAAATTGTGTTATAATGGTAATCTTTACCCCCATTTAGATTGAAGATGAAATGATGGCACAAAAGACATAAATATCATATTTAAAAAATCAATGTTAAATATCATATATATAATTTTAATAAATCTGTCAAAAGTTTTCGATGTCGAATCAAACGCGAAGGAGCATTAGGTTTTTTAATTTGGATTGTACTTAAGGACAACCACTCTTTTTGAAAAATCATGTCACGGCTCGAGATTGACCCTAGTCGTAACACGGTGCTGGAGGACACATAAAACCCCAAGGAAAGCTCATGAACTTGCATGTGAAAAAAAGATAAGAAAGAAATACAGATAGCATAAAACTGAATGCGAAAACTAAAGGAGTCTAGTAATATAAAATGACGACTATCTATAGTTACAAATAGTTGAATTTGAACGAACTTGCGTAAAAATCTCTACTAAGATGAGTCTAGGACAAACCCCTAGCCTAACTCCAACTATTTGAAATTAAAAAAGTAAATGAATGAAGGAGATATAATGTTGACGCTTAAAAGGATTAAGCACTCACCACCTCAGATGTTGGCTCATCGAAAGAGTACTAATAATTAAACTGCAAGGCTGGAACCGAGTGTGTGGAACCTTATTATTAAACAATATTGGCAGAAAGTATATCTTAGTACTCTTGAATATATGCGATGTAAGATAACACATGAGAAGTGGAAGAACTGGAAGCATGATGAATCTCATAAGACAGTTGATGCACTAACCAAGTAAAATAAAATAGAACTTGAGATGTATTGAATTGAATACTTAAACAATACACGATCATGCAATAATCTAAAAGACTAGCTGTAGGAGATATTAAAGTCTACATATTAAACCATGTGAGGTACTACATGGAGTTGATGTATAATCCCTCAAAAGGCGACACATGTCAGTTGACATGAAAGACAAAATAGTAGAATGAGCTAGTGACATGAACGTAGCAATGGAATCCACACAGAGCTTTGAAGATGTGATGGAAAATTCAGACTTAATGATAGAAAGAATCTCCGATTAACCATTTTAGCTCAACAATCCAATACTTACTTGTGACCTCATAGAGCTGGAAAATGTGGTTTTGTTAAAAAAATTTATGATTTTGAAGATTACATAATTACAAGATTTTAATTCTAGGGTAGTTTTTGTGATAAGAAAAAAACGAGGCATGCAGTCATTTAGTAGAAAACACCTACAGGAGATCAGGAAAATATTTTAGGGATAACCCCAAATACACTCGGGTCATATGCATATAACAAAATCAGAAAAAGTACCAATACAGAGAATGAAAATATTATATATATATATTATATATATATATATATTATATATACTAATATTATATATAATAGACTTATTCTAGAAATATTAGTATCAGTTAATCTTTTAGCCGAATATACCTGAACAAGTGGTAAAGTATATGAATCATATGTATATGCTCCCTTTTTACATGTTATATTTTATTATAAGTAGAATAGTTTTAAGGGATTAAGGAATTCCAGGAAAAAAACTCTGTAACATTGAGCCATTCACGATATACCATAGAATGATGCAAGATCCTAATTTAAATCTCATTAAAGCTAATTTAAATTACCTTACTCCTCATTCTTATAAGAAGGATGAGGAGAACGGGTTAGTATTAGGTAAATATGTTTGGGGATTCCTTTTTCATGTGTTTTTTTTTAACTTTGAAGTAGAGGCCCAATACTCATTCAATGTTTTTCCACCTATATATTCATGAAGCCACGATGGCCTCGATCTGTTTTCAGGGCAGAACAAAGCAAATTCCAACTACGAGAACAGTTTTCGAAAAAAATGTTTTTTATAGTATTTGGTTCGTGCTCAAGAGACCATGTACAATTCAATCTGCATATAAGAATTTTTAGATGAATAAATGTCCTATATAGGAATTTTTCTCTTTAAACAATATATAAATCACCAAATATCTTATGTGTCAGGCATCTAAAGATCAATTAACTTGTTTGAGACCCCGGGTATTAAACAGTTTCAGTAGATAATGATTATTTTACTTGAAGCCAGCAAACATTCTATCTTAATGTTAATGGAACATCTTTCCAGTACCTCCATGGCTGCCGATAACACGAACAATTGATTCAACATATCCTTCACGGGCTGAATAGAAGGATAAAACCTGCCATTATATTTAAAAATGTGATGCTAAAGAAGCTACTACAAAATGAAAAACAATATGAATAGAATTATGGTTGCATAAACCTAATAGAAGAATACTTTTTGCGGATCTTTACTTCTCAAATATGATCAAGAAATCAAAACATAGGTGCAGCTAAAGTATTTTTCTAGTGCACGTGTCATTGGACACAAGGCTAGCTCCACTTATTAATAAAAAACTATTAAACATATTACGATGAATACTACCCCATTCCATCCAGGAATAATAATGCAGTCTCTGGAGGTTCATCATACTTTCCAAAAATTTAGAGGATCTTTACCACTGTGAAGAAGATTTTGTAGGAGTTTGTGTAGTTGGGTGGACGACTTATACCTAAAGAGCTAATCTACAAAATGATGATAAGAAAACATAGCCAGATGAATCCAAGAATTGATGTCGATAAGTCCTGTTAAGTCACAGAAATAGAGCACTGATAAAAGATTTAAGTACAACAATATTTATAAATGAGAAGGATCCAGGAGGATGATGCACAATGAGATTTTATTATAATTATTATTTTTAGAGAATAACTTCATATGCACATTTAGATGTTGAAGACAAACTAACTTAATCATTTGCTGTTCAGATCCATAGACTATCTTAATATTCAAATAAACATCAAAATTCATACATTTAGATCTTGATTCACGTTTTTAGACAGAGAGATGTTTTGACAAGTGACAGGTGCAAGGAACGAGTTCCACAGACATGATTGCAGAAGACCAAATCCCAACTGGAAATAAAGAGAAAGAATAATGTTGAGATCGTGGAAATAATAAAGTACTCCAAGTCCCATGAGGAAAAGGAACCACTTCAAGTATTCCAAGTCTCACGAGGAAAAGGGAATAGACAAGGGTTTTAAGTAGAGTTGATAGAGGAAAGGACTCTTGTTCTATTTAAAATAGAGCCAAGCGTTTTCTCCAAAGAAGGTGTGCATTGTACCATCGAGAGATACGTAGTAAAACATTTTTATTGTGAGAGCAGGTCAAATTGAAGGGTTTTTTAGAGTGTTGGAAAGAACATAATTAAAGAATTCTATTATGTTTAGTTTGGTATTTGTTCAAGTGTCGTAATTTATTTGTATGAAATTTAGTTTTTTGGATCTTTGTATGAGTGGGGGCAACTTGAATTTGGGGGAGAGTGAGAAAATGAACTTGGGTTATTGTGTTCTAAGTCTAGAAATTGGAGTTTATAATTCTTTAGGCTACATTGGTTTGTAATTATTTGTAGTTTGAAGTTTTATTGTGTGAATAAAAGTTTCAATATGAAATCCCTAGAAGAACTATGGAGGTCATAATTCCAACAATTAGTCTCAGAGCAGGATATCGTTATCAAGAGTCTAATAAGTCAAGGGAAGTTCACTGTGAATTCTTCACGTCCTCTTGGACATGATCAAGGAAAACACATAAATATGCCACCCTTAATTAATGGGCAATAAATATTACTAATTGTGGAAGGCAGGAATGGAAGACTTCATTTAAGTTGAAGACTGTGAACAATGGATGAGAGTTATTGGTGGACCTTTAATGTCATCAATCAAGAACTGCGAAGGAAAGGACGTTTCTAAACCTAAGGCTATATGAGAGCTACGCCACACAACCCCAGATCCTAGGAAAAGATTGACAACGTGCTGATTTTTTGGCAATTTTCGTTCTTTTTTTTTTTTTGTAGAGCGCCAGCGCATTAGTCTATTTATATTGGATTTTGTTCTGCGCCGGGAGAAGGAAGCAGGCTCAGGGAGGGGTGGGGGGACAGATGAGGAGAAGTCAGAAAGCAAGAAAAGCGCACACGAAAAAACTGGAAGGAAGGGGAATGAGGAAGAAAGGGAGAACGCAGCGGTAGACGGAGGGAGAAAGGGAGGAGAGAGTAAAATATCTGTGATACACTTCTAAACGCACCATGAGTTAATACCCAAGTTCAAAGTTCAAAACGATAGATATGCACCGAATTGCAGATCCTTCGAGATGAAAAATGTAGAGTCTACTTAAGGATGTGATCACTTATTATTCACAGAGTGGTCAACGAATTAATGATTAGAATAATACAATATAGCGGAACATGATATAAGGTTCTTCAAAACTATAATCTAGATTCCTGGGAAAATTGAAAGTGCTACAATAAGAGAGGCAAGACTTTAAACACATATGATCTTGATGAGCTGTAAGTAAATTAAACAAACATATGAGATGAAAGTCAAAAGTGCCAAAAGAAGTGAAGGAAGTAAAGATAAGAGTCTTTCTCTCAAGGAACCTAATGAGAATGATTACTCTTATTTAAACGATGATGATATAGCCCTTATAAGCAGAAATTTCAAGAAAGACATGAACTAAAGAAAGAAACCTTCACC
Source organism: Solanum habrochaites (assembly GCA_027704765.1). NCBI lineage: Eukaryota > Viridiplantae > Streptophyta > Magnoliopsida > Solanales > Solanaceae > Solanum > Solanum habrochaites. The sequence goes on from JAKWJA010000691.1 coordinate 27,654, forward strand.
TACCAGGGATAATAGCATAGAATAGGGACAAAATGAAGGATTCTATAAATGTGGTGAAACCGACCATCAACTTTAGGATTGTCTTACGTGGAAAGTTGAGTGGAGAAAATAAAGGGTAGAAAAGGATAAAAGAGAACTGGAAAACAAAAGTAAAAATAATGAAAAGGGAAAATAATCAAGCTATATATGCTAGTTGGGGAATAGGCACAAATAACTCTGAGGAGTATGATGACGTTGCACTTATGGTCATAGAAGATTCACAACCTGAAAATGATTCCGACACTAAGGAAAAGAAGGTACACATTTGGAGTCTCAAAGATAACCAAAAGAAGAAATTGTCCTCTTTAATGATCACTCTCATAAATACCATGCAAGAACTAAATAATGACAAGAATAAGTTGGTAGCTTATGATTAGTCTAAAGTTTAAGTACATTGATCTTGTAAAACTCAATATTGAGCTAAAAGAAAAGAACAAAGATCTTCTTGAAAACACTCATCAACTTGATTCTTGTAACCTTTCCCTCAAAATTGAAATCTTAAAATTAAGTGTCATTGGTATGGAAAAAGATAATGAGAGAGATCAAGCCCTACGTGAACAAGATGTCAGAAGACTTAGGGACGAATTATTCTCATAAAAGGAAAACTCTAGGAGATTGAATCTTGAATCAGCTAGAATCAAATAGTAGCTTGAACAAGCAAATAAATGGACTAAATTTTCCATGATTATAACCCATCTAGGAACTAACACCCGTAAGATAAACGCTAGAATAGGTTTTGTTAACCAATCTATGAATAGGCATCCTGCATTATACACACTTTATGGTAACATGGGTCACTCTAGAAACACATGTCCTACAACCAGAATCAATAATACCAAAAATATAAAAACTCTCACACATCAAAGGAACTGGACGTACTAAAGAAAACAAAACCTAACTTGTCAAAAAAGGATCTTATTCACCATTTTTTTATCAAAATAAAGGACCCAAGTTAATCATCTAACCCTTCAATTTTTCAAGAAAAGGTGAGGGGAAGCAAGCAATACTGGTATGTAGAGAACACTTCCTCAAGGCACATGACTGTAGATAGATCAAAATTCCTCTCACTTGAAGAAACAAAACATGGAATAGTAGTATTTGGAGGTGGACAAAATGGTCAATCTAAAGGCATTGGAAAAATAGGTAAGACTAGTGATCACTCAATCAAAAATGTGTAACATGTTGGAGTCTTGAATCACAACTTTCTCAGCATATCACAACTATGTGATAAAGGAAACAAGGTAATTTTATCTTCCATAGGATTTCAAGTAATAAATCTCCAAACAAAGGAAATTTTCTTAACTGGACAAAGATATAAGCATGTATACATTGTAGATACTACAAAGGTATTGGCTGAAAATCTTGTATGTCTAAGTGTACTGGATAGAGATCCTTTACTATGGCATCAATGTCTAGGTCATGCTAGTCATGTACAATTAATTGAACAAACTTATTTCTAAAGATTTTGTAATAGGACTTTCTAAAGCTGAGTTTAAAAAAGAAAGGATTTGTGAAGCATATACTAAAGGGAAATAGTTAAAATCATTCTTTAAAAATATATACACGTTATAAGATCAATCGGATCCTTACAATTGGTACACGTGGATCAATTTTGGGCGCAAGCCATGAATGCAGCATGATATACTATAAAAAGGGTTGTCTAGACAATTCTAAGATAAAATCTACTATGAATACTAAATGCATAAAAAAACTTAACATATCTCACCTAGACACTTCAGGTGTAAATGTTCATTCAAATATGGAAAGGAATACGTTAGGACAAGTTGATGCTTAGAAATGTATGAGGGAATTCTTATAGGATATTCTTCATATAGAAAATCTATAAGGACAAAGAAATATTAATGTTTGTCTAGAAGAGAGAGTAACATGTAGTATTTAATTGAAACAACTGTTCTAAGCCAAAACCAAAAGTCATTCACGATTGAACCATAAGATTGTATGCCAGAATGAACAAGAACAAGTTAACAAACAAGGTTCTTCACCTGTAGATGAAGTAAAAAATTGCTCTGTCTCATGGAAAGAATTAACAAAACTCAAAAGAAAGATCTGAGCAAAATCAAAGATAGTCGATTGATAATCATGACTCAAAACAACAAGAGTTGGTTGTAAAGGACTATCAGTACCAAGGATCACATCCAATAGATAACATACTCACTAATATCAAATCCGGCATACCCAACAGATCAGGACTAAAAATCATTGTGCTTTCAATGAATTCATTTCTATGATGGAACCAAATGAATACTAGAGGCCTTGCAGATGTGAATATTACATCATGGAGGAGAATTGAAATCAATTTAAAAGAAGTAAAGTCTAGCACTTAGTGCCAACACCCCCAAACAGAACCATTATTGGAACCAAGTGGTTGTTCAGAAACAAGTTGGATGAATATGGAACTATAACAAGAAATAAAGAAAAATTGGTGGTCTAAGGTTACAATCAAGAAGAGGGAATAAATTATGATAAAAAAATTGCTCCAATGTAAAGTGCATTCTTAAATTGTTTATTAAAAGAGGAAGTGTTTGTTAAACAACCACCTATATTTGAAAATAATGACTATCTTAAACTTGTCTATAAGCTTGAAAAAGCTCTCTATGGGTTAAACCAAGCACATAAGGCATGGTATACAGATTGTAAAAATTTATCTTAAGTCATGGGCACACAAGTGGAAAAACTGACAACACGATTTTTCTCAAGAAAATAGGAAAAGACTTGCTAATCATACAAGTATATGTGGACGACATCATCTTGGGAGACAAAAATAAATCACTCACATATGAACTTGCATTTCTAATGAGCAATGAGTGTGAAATGAGCATGACGGGAGAGCTAAACTATTTCCAAGACTTTAAATCAAGCAAACATCCTCAGGTACCCTAATTCACCAACATAAGTATGTCAAAGAGCTACTCATAAGGTGCAAAACGGAGGATTCAAAAACAATCAATTCCCTAAATGCCACAGCTACCAAGTTAGATCTTGAAGGAATAGGTTCAATCGCCGATTAAAAGTTCTATAAAGGAATGATTGGGTCACTTATGTATCTTATAGCTATCTGGACACACATTGTGTTTAGTGTAGAGTCATGTGCTTGATTTCATGCTAATCCTAACGAACCTCATTAACAAGTTGTTAAAACGATCTACGCTACCTAAAATGAACCATAAACTTGGGACTCTACTTCAAAAATGAAGAAATTTTGAACTAGTAGGATATTTTGAACTAAGGTCACGTCATACCTCTTGGGAAACGAAGAAAATTTTTTTTAGCTCTATATATTGTCGAATTTGAATATGTTGTTGCGTTATGTTGTGCTAAACTTCTATGGATCAACAACTCAAAAACTTCGGGTTGAACACTGGGTGTGCTTCATTTTTTTGTGACAATACTAGTGCAATAAATATAGCCAAAACCCAATTCAACATAAAAGAACAAAGATCACATAACATTTGATAGAAACCATTTAGGACAATGTAAGAAAATGGTTGTCTTCATGAATTTTGCACTACTGAAAAAGAAATCATAGATATCTTCACCAAGGCATTAGCAAGAGAACACTTTGGAAGGAAAATATTTGAACTAGGGATAATTAAAATTGCCTAAGCCACCCTCCATGACTACTAAAGAATACTATGTACAAGGCACAAAAGATCGTATTGAATTGTATAATCCCTACATCAATTTTTAAAAAATTGAGAAACTATAACAAAGTAATTTATTTCATGTGAAAGAACACATAAAATAGAAATATGGGGTTCGTCTAGTCCTAAAATACAACTATGTATACATTTCTTTATTCACGATGCATAAATTCAAAAATTATAAGCAATAACATGTCCCTTCCACGTGTCACTATAAAAATTGTAACCACCATATTCAAATATCGCACCGTCATTTTTAAAAAGCTGAAAACCATCATATCATTATGGAAGTGTACTACAACTTTATTACAAGTGAAACTCTTTACATTATTGGACTTCTCGTATAACCAACCAATCTGGATTCCACTACCACTAAATACACACACCCCTAACAACAATCTGAATCCCTCCTCTACTAAACCATCACACTCCTCTTACCATTGAAACTCCACCAAACAGAGATTCCTCACCCCACCCCCAAACCCATCAATACTCCAATATCACTAAGTTTTAATAATTGTAATTTTCGAGGAACAGGTATGCACATCTATTCTACTCGAATTTGTGTTTGAATTCCACTAGAATATATCATCTCAATTTTTTTCCACACTTTACAACTTCGTCTTAGAGGGATCTAGGGTTCTTTTGGAAATTGAGGGAATTTAGGAGGAACACACTAAGACCCTACGGCTGAACCTGGTTCACCTGCTAGGCATCTTTGGTGCATCTAGTAAGGGAGAATTCTGGTTTGTATTAGCATAATTTGAGGAATTCAATTTAAGTTCTAATGATACCATTCCTATTGCCCATTCGGTACCTAAACGACTAAGGTCAAAATTACGGAAGGCTACTAGAAAGCTTGTGCTCGTGCCAACAGATGAACCTCAGAGACTCTTCCTACTACGTTGTTTATGGTTATCCTTGTTCGTATTACCACTCAGTCAAAAGATCTCTTAATGAAGGTATCCTCACCGTTTAAACCAACAAATCCAGGTCCTCAAGAACCTAATTTATCCCTGCCACTGACCCTATAGAAATACCTGATGAACCAATTATTTAGCATGGGGTAAGATTTTGGCTTCCTCTAGTCGTACTACAAAATGGGCTTCTCGACCTACTCTTTCCAAAAGTACTACCCGTACTAGTTTAATGAGTATACTAACTCTAGTAGTCATGAGACTATTTTTTGTACTTCTAAATCTCTTGGGGATGAATCATAGCGGAAATGAGGAGGGATGAATTTGGTGTTGATTTAGGTGATGATATTGAGGGTACCCTAGACGTCAGACTTCTGGGTTCATATACTTTATGCAACACACTATTCTCCACGGGAGGGTTATTACTAGATTTGGTGGTCCTAAGATATGTACCCTTCTGGTTCTTCTAAAGGCACATGTTTGTACTAACTTGTTCCTTGTTGAGAAATCAAGCTGTCGACTATGGAAGAGAAAACACTCAATTAGTTTCAAATTCAATGCAATGGCTTGTCTAACTTCTAATACTTTACAGGTCAGGGTGTCTCATCTATTCCCGCATTCTTGAATAATATAGGCACAAAGTTTAGTGAGGGTTTCCATAGGTTGGTGTCACGCTATGTAAACGACGGGATTATCCCAAATATTATATGAGGTACCCATCTGTTGCGCCTTTGTGTAATGTCCCACCTTAGATTTCATACCAAAGTAGCAAGGATGCAATGTTACCCTTATAACCTACCGTTTGATTTTGTTCATAAGATATCTTATCGTGACACAGAAAGATGGACTTGAGGCCACACATTTCAATACTAACACTTATGGACGATGTTTATGTAAGGTTCATCAATTTTCCGGTCTTATCGTTGTGAATATGTATCACCAAGGGGAATAAAATTCATCATGTTTTGAGGTATGAATTTGGTTGTCTATTGAAAATGTGATTTTCAGTTACTTTGGGGCTCCAATCAAGGCATGGAAGTAAGACATCAGTGATGACTCCCCTCCCAGGGGGGGTATTAATGCAACCACTTCAGAGCCTTTAGGGATCCATTGGCTGCTAAGAAGCAAACATTGTTGCGCTAAGGGGCGTGTCTCATTTGACAGAATAACAGTTGCAATATCTCTTATGGTCTTCAACATGCTGGTTTGCCGAGGAAAGCAGGTGCCTCATAACATACTTGGTTTTAGTTCCAATTGGTTTAGCCTTGATAGTGTTGGTGATTCTTTGCAAACCCGAGTACTAATTACTTCTATGCTTATTAAATATATCTATGGTATCAGAAGGGGTTTGGTTTAATTTATGATTATTTCCTAGTATTTTAACATGTTACTTGGAGTTCTATGTTCGTGTAACATCTTTCAGCAGGTTGAAATGCACACACGAATTCATTGGTTTTTCATCGTCAAAAAGGGGATATTTTTTAGACAGAGATTAGGTTTTGAAAAGCGACAAGTGCAAAGAAACTAGTCCCCAAATTTAACCATAGGAATACCAAATTCGACCTGGTCATGAAGAGAAATAAAATGTTGAGGCGCTAGAAATAATACAGTACTTCAGTCCCATGAGGAAAAGGAACCACTACAAGTATTCAAATTCTCATGAGGAAAAGGAACCACTGTAAGTTTGTTGAAGTAGATTTAGGAGAGAAAAGGGAACTCTAGTTTATAAGTAGAGCAAGGTTTTCAGCCACGTGAAGTCGTACTGCACTTATAGAGATATATAGGTAAAACATAGTCTTACTCTGAGAGAGTTCAAATTGAAGTTTTGTTGAAGTTCTGTGAAGAACATAAAATTGAAGAATTATATTTTTTTTTTTCGTTTTGAGTATTTTGTTAAAGTTTTCATAATTTGTCTTGCTGCTGAAATTTAGTGTAGTGGAGTTTGAGTTGTGGTGGAACTTGAGGATCGAAGACATAACCTAGGTTTTGAATTAGGTATTAAAGTTAAAATTCTTTAGGTTACACTGCATTTGTAACCGTTTGTCGTTGAAGTTTTATTGAGTGAATAAAGTTTGAAGTGAAATTATTGGGAAACTGCAATAGTACTTAAGATTTGAACAAACTAAACATTCAAGGATAAAGATAACCACTATATTAAACGATGCTTTAGAAGATTATGAGATGGTCATGATCCAACCCCCACATTCTTAATATTTATATGTATTCATGAGTAGTAAGTCGACTGAATTGTAATGAAAAATAAATGAGTCCTTGTACATAATTAGTTCCGTAACAATCCAAAGTAGGTGAAAATATTTAAACTTACGGTTTATTGATAATACTTTGCGTTTTTTTGCTTGAGTAGGCTTTTGCCACATATCAATTTGGTGAAGGGAAGGTACGTACGACAACTTCTTGAGGAGGCTTGCAGACAGATTATATTAAGTCTTGCAGGTTACTAAGTATAAATAGAGCAAATCTGACAAATAAATACCTTACTTTCAAAGTTGATTACCCCGCTCATCCTGTAACCCTTGGTTACCCGAGTAGTTAACACGTTTCATATATCTAGGTAATGTGGACACCAAACCCAGGTCACTGTCATTGTCCACGTTAGTCTATCGGTTTCATCCACAGGTCTTGGGAAGAAGCATCCTATACTGAAGTGTTAACATAGGGAAGTAGATGTATGTTAAAGTAGGCCATTTGAGAAACGGTGAGTGAATGACACTTTAAAAAGCAATGTTTGCAAACTAACTAAAAACAAATCATTCTAATGTATAAACAAAAATTGTTTGACAAAAAGGAAAAAGTAAATTCCATGTACAAAAATGGGACCACAAATACTGTTAATAGATTTAGGTTAAGATACCCTCTTTACATCTATACACCCCCCCCCCCACCCGTTTACTAAAACATACACCATCCAAAAGATAAAATAAAAAATTAACGTAACTAGTATAAGAATAATATTTATGTTTAATTACCCATCGAGGTCTTTTTGTGTTCTTTTTAAAGCATGCCGTCTTCTCCACCAAAGGCGTATAGATCCTTTTTCATCGCCTCGGGGGTTGGATGTTTTGCACATCTTCATGGGATATGTCCTTGCCTTTTCAACCTTCGCACTTCAAAAGATGTGTGGAAGTCAAACAAAAAAAAAAAACCCCCCCAAAAGGGTGTAAATCGAGGGCTATATGAAATTTAAGATTCATGCTATCCTAAACGTAAAGATATTTCCTCTATAGTACTAAATGGATTATAAAAGTTTGAAAAGCAAAGTCTTAAAAATGAACAAAACAGTTCATTATTAGAAATAGGTACGATTTATGACGCTTTTATACTTCTAAAAGATACTAAAAGTTAGAACCTGTACGTATGAAATCCTTTACCAATTCAAGAAAATGGAAAATGAATAAATGGGACTCGTTTTTGTTATTTTAGTAAAACAAAATAGCAATAGGATAACAGTTATATTCCCAGCATCAAGTACAAATTAGTTGAAATATAATAACTTTTTTTCAATTAAGTGTGTGTGGTTTGCCCATGCTGTAAACAACATAGTGATGTGTGAAAATTTGTCATATAGTAATATGAAAACTATCTCATCAATTATTAAAACCTAGTTATCAGGTCATTAAGTCAAAATCTAGTGAATGTAAATCAAAAAAAAAAAATCCACTATTGAAAGAAGGAAGTGTATTTGTGAGGAGTTTGGATGCAAAACATCTCTAAACTATAGGTTCTAAACTTATGGTGGTTAAATCCATTGATATATAATGAATCAAAACATCATCTTTTTACTCATTCAAAAAAAGTTTAGATATTGTACCTCCATTTGTTCAAGAAACTAACAGCCATAGTCAATACAAACTTTTTTCAAAAATCTGTTGTTATGTCATGTTCAGTTATGCACTTCTATGAAAAAAACATGAGTTATCCTACATCCTCCCCCAGTTGTACTAAAACCCAAATGAAATTTAATGAATCATTTTCTTCACTGTTTCTCTTCTTGTTCATGGAACTAGCCAGCTTGTTTCTTCAATTTTGTGAAGCATTTGGAAAATAACTGATAAATAGAATGGATTTGGTGAAGTTGGTTTTGAATTTTATCTCATAACCAGCAAGTACGGTGATGTTTGCTGCCCCCCCCCACTTCTCCTTTTTTATGCCCCTCTGCCCTTGTTTTCGGCTGACGTTTCCTTGGTGCCTCTCTCTGCTGCCGTTGTTAGTCTCCCCTCCCCCCCTCTTTCCCCTTTTCGGCTTTCTTGCCCCCCCCCCCCTTTCATAATGAGTTTATCCTCGTTTTAGGACTTTTGCTGGTTGTTCTCACTCCTTCTTGCCACCCCTTGTTCATTGCATTTTACCTATCTGTTGACCTTTTTTTTTGACCCGTGATTGTTAATGCATCTGTGTGTCATCTGCATCCTCTGCCTTTAGGCCTTGCAGAAGCCCATTTTTTCCATAACCCACAGGATTGTTTGTACACACCCCCCCGTGCACTTCAACCTTCAGTCTGGGATTATTCCTGTGTTGAAGAGAAGGCTCTTAGCCGTTGTTTTGTTGCTCTCTCCTTCCTCCCGCAGCAGCTTTTTTGTGTTACCCCCCCCCCTGGGGCCCGCCCACTCATGTGCTATGCCTCGTCCTTCCTTTTCTTCCGCCTCGCCCGGCTTTACCTCGTCCCGTTTGCGCCTCTCAGTCTGCGCCGTGATGTCTCTTTTCTTGTTCTTCCGTTACCCTTGATCACCCTCCGGGCACGGTCCATTCTTTTATTCCCTGGTGTTGTCCCCTGCTCTCTTTACCCTTTTCCCCGCCTCTTTTTTCTTTCCCCTTTCCCTTGGGGGCCCACTTTTTGGTCTCAGTTCGTCTGCTTGCTGCTGTTCCCTCTCCCCTTTAGTTCCTCCCTCTCTCCAAGCGTTTTTTTTTCCCTCTTCTCCCACTGCGCTCGCCACCCCCCACTCCCACCACCCCCCCCAACCTTCATGTGACTCTTGCTTTCCCCTCCTGCTCGGCCCCCTAACTCATTCTTTGGTGATCCAGTCGTTCGTAGTTGTCCCTTGCGGTCCAGT
>JAKWJA010000692.1:0-23452 GCA_027704765.1 Solanum habrochaites
AGTGAAAAAAAATAAAAATTTTCAATGTAATCACGAATAACAATTGATGTATTTATGTGGAATGCTTTGGCCCTATGGACGAGCAATGCACAATATATTTTGAAGTAGGAAGAATATCATAGATAATAGTACATTTTGATAGGAAAAGATTAAATCAAGTAATTTACTGCTCGTCCATATTGAGTACCACAACTTTTCAACCACTTAACTATTCGGATTTGGTGGTGGATAAGGTCAACCGAAAATTGTTTTTCTCTATGCCATGAGACTAGAGAATGCCCGAAGATTGGCATGTTCCACTAGTGTGTTTTTTTGGTTATTTTTCACTTCAAGTCAAATTTGAATAACCAATTGAATCAAAAGAGGTAGAATTAGAATACCATAATCCCGAATCCGTGGTTCCAATGAGTAGCTAAGATTGATTCATTTTCCACCACGAGATGTGGATTCCTTCGGAGAAGATTGAAATAGTGCAGAACTTGCACATATTAGACATTATATCGGTCGATTGGATGTTTAATATATGTTTTGAGCCAACCTATTATCTCTTGCATATTTTTATCCCCACGTGTTTTCCAGATGGAATCCAATTTCAGAAACGTTGACTAAATCATTGGTGGTACCACACCAAGGCTTGCCCTTTTTTTTTAGTCCCAAACATCTTAATAAATTCATTGGTGTGTACTTTTCTGACTACATGAATGTCCAATTAGTTTAATGGTTAATTGAAATAAGAGATTGAATCTGGACTTCCTAGGAACAAGACACACATATCGAATCTACTTTCATTGACTTTGAAAAATTCTCAGAAAGAAGGATTAGGGATTAGAACTTCCAAAAAACTATAATCAACATATATTTACACCACTCATAAGAATCAATAAACCAGGATCTTATGAAGGGAAGGACTTTATGTAAATTGTCCCCCTTGGAAAAATATGTTAAAGCCAAATGAATATCTTTCCTACCAGCTGTTGCGAACTTATTTTAAGTCGCAAAGAGCCTTTGGAACCTTGGCAAGTTGTACAACAAACACGGACAAGAAGGATTTAAAAAACGGGGTTGATGGGGGATGATTTTGCCTTCATAAATTCTTCTCTTTTAAAATCATTTAAACACACTTTTCACATCCATTTGAAATACTGTAAAATTCTTGAAAGAGTCATAAGAGAGTAGAATTCAAATAGATTCTAAAATTTCCACAAGTGAAAAAGTATCCTCGTATTCAGTACAAAATTTTTGTGAGTATCCTTGAGCGACCTTATCTACGGAGCCAGTTGGTCACCATGGCAAAACGAACCATTTTAAAGGTTAAACGAGCCTAAGAGAAGGAAAACTCCTATTTCCCACCATCTTTTTTGATGATATGGAATTTTGAGATATTCAAGATTATTCTACTGTAATTTGGCTAGCTCAATCACTTTTGTGTTCTTAAACTCAATAACTGCTACCTTAGCTGACCAAAAACATTCAATACTATTTGGGTCTTAGCGATTTTGGTAAGCATTCTCATTATTCCAGTTCTTCATTACCATTTTAAACAGCTTGCAGCCCATATAAACAATGATTCGATAGTTTAGTTCTAATCGATTAGTCTGATCTTGATATTTTGAAGAAAAGAAAAGCACTCACAGAATCATAAAAATAGATTACAATTATGTGTATCTTTAATTATTGTACACAATTAGGTTTTCTTGCCTATTAATCAAAGTTTGGTTCTTGTTGGCTATTTTTTTATGGGATAGGACTGTGCTTACACTATTACAACTTTCAGTTGACATCTAAATTTTTTCTTCTATCTTTGAGTTCCATATCATGTCTACCGACCCGTAGGAGCTGGTCCCATCTACGTTAAATAACAAGTTTTTTCATTGAAATCTTTCTATAAAAAATTATCTTTGTGTATTTATTCTTTACTAATGAGGTATCCAAAAGAAAAACATAACAATAGAAAAGTGTTAGAAGAAGATTTTGGTTTTGATTTAAATCAGGATTAGGCCGATTCAAAATAAAGTGCGGAAATGCAGTAAAATATGTACTATATAATTGTTAAACAATGTCATTATTATAACCACGAATTTATGCCAGACTGCGTTCTTTGAAGGGCGTAGGTAGTAAGCGATCACATATGGTATCAGAAAACATATATGTGTTCTTACAAAATATTCTCATCAGAATCAAATATTAAGAAAACTATCATGACTATGATTGAAAATAGATATTCCTACTCCAGTTGTGATGACGGATGGATTGGTAAAAGTTAGGCATTTGGCTGGTGATGCATATTAATTACTTAGATGAGATTGTCGAAGTTTTAAAGGGGACTCATTGAATTCATAGGTAAGCTTTTTTGATTCTTTCTGATTTCAATTTATAGTATTAATCCAAGGGTAGTGAGTGTCCACCCCCCCCTTCAAATTTCCGTACCCACCCTTCCTCCTGCCATTTTTTTCGTTTAACGCTCATCCTGCTACAATTACATAAGCTTCTTAATTCTTCACTCGGATCCTACTACGAAGAAGGAGTTCACTTCTTAAGATAGATTTAATGCAACAAATTCAGAGGTAGAGCAAATAAAATCACGTGAAAAAGAAAAAGATGGTATTAATATACACCATACACACAATTGTCGTAGGGACATCAATGGTTGATATATACCCCCAAATAGTTTTCTTTTGGTAAGTTTAAAACATTAGTTAGTTTGGTTGTAATAACATCCCCTCATACAGTTGTTAATATATATCAATTGATTTATTCTCATCAATCAAAAAAGAAGGATAAGAACATTTCACCTCAGTTTCTTAAAGTAATATTCATGCCACAAGATTTGACTTTGTTTCTTAAAGTCATATATATAATTAATAATTTTATGAAGTTATTTGCAGTAGGTTTAAAAGTAAGAAGTCAATGGTAATGTTTCTACTAATAGCATAATAACTACTTCACATATTGAATTCAAGAATAATTTCTTTCAATTTCTCTTTTCCCTCTTCATTCTTTTTATTTCAAAGAGCATATAGGGTTTCATCCCTTCTGTTAAGTCTTAGCAATAAGTAAATTTAGATGTGCTAAGGTGAACAATTGCAATATGCTGCCTCTTGAGATGCAACTATAAGAAGATGACAGTTTGATAATGAAATGAACATAAAAAAGAGAAAATGCAAGAGCGATATACTATTGTTGTTTGCATTGGCAGAAAAATATAGGTTTATATTTGTAGAAGATGTTGACACTTGATACTTTAAAACTTTCCAAATGAATGAGAAACAACACACAATGTAATGTGAATGAAGTTACTCAACAAACTCATGGACACGTTTCTATTCTTCCTATTGATATATGTGTATTAAGTGTAAAACTATCATAACCAACAAGAATATGAGAATTGAGTATGTTGTTGCCTGCTCATTTTTTGAAGAAATAAGAACGGTTGAATGACTATTTTCAGTAATGAAGGGTTTATTTTTTTTAAGCAAAGTATTTTTTTGTAAGACATTGTTAATTTTCCAATATAAAATTTCAACACCGGCCGTGCCCATCTGTATATATTATTAACTATAGAATTATTTTTAGTGGGGGAAGTCTATCAAAAAAAACCAATTATTCTATTTTATTATTTTAAGGTTAGGTGGAATTAGGACTCAATTGAAAACAAATAAGGACGCCCCAATAGGGAATTTCAAGTACCAATAAGAGTTCGTCCTTTAATCTCCGGTATGATTGAGGACGGGTTTTGAGAGTTAGGCTTTGTTGGTGTTTATAGCAATAAACAAATGTCTGGTTAGGAAAAAGTTAAACCGTGAACTTACTGGTATTGTATAAATTTGACCATTTGAAGGTCCACAAGCCCATATTAAAGTCTGAACTATATTCATTAAGTCTCTACTAAGAAGACAGAACTCAAATAATTTAACTACAAAAGCTCTTGTGAGATCTCGATTGAAAATGGCGCCAAGTTATGAAATTGGACAATGCTTCGATTAAATATGAAATCTTTAAACTGGGTTACCACTACTTTATTTGGGCCATAATATATGTACATCAATTGTATATGCAATATTTTTTGTATCCAATTTAATCCAGTTCTCTAAACAAACTTTAACTTATAGAGAGACCAATTGCAGAAAAAGCTATATTTACGATTTTGACGACGTGAGTTTTCATTCCTCTTTTTGCGTTTTTTCTCTGAAATTTTTCAAAGGAAAAAGTTGATACGTTAATTGAATATTTAGTTGGAGTTGCAGATTCTAGGGAAAAAGAGTTTGGTGATTGAGCTTAAGATTGGAGGTTCACTCTCGCTTATTGTAAAGAGCTCACTCCTCAAGATAATTCTATGTCTTGATTTTATAATGAATTATTTACTTTACTGAATTTTAGTTGATATTTGAGTTTTTGCACTTCCTTTTTTGGGGTTATTTTAAATTTCTGTTGGGTTGAATATTTCCATTGTTTTTTAGTTTTTGAAAATTGAGTAACGAAATCTTTACTTTTTTAAAAAAGGGAACTTCTTTTGTTGTTGGAGAACACCTCAAAATCAACACATTTTGCAAACTCAGTACAATGCTTAGTTGTACTTTTTTGAAATTTTAGTACTCTGTCTGTCTCTATACTAATGGGGGTTAGATCAAATCATAATTTATGCCTAGTCAAATATTGATTGTTGGAAAAAAAAGAATTCCAATAGTAGTCGAAAAAAAAGAATTCCAATAATTTATGCCTAGTCAAATATAAACAAGTGCCATCCGGGGGGGGGCAGTGTATGTGAAGAAGGTTGGCCTTTTGTATACAATCCCAGTAAATTTTATTGATTTAGTTTGTAGCATTTCTTATTAACAATTGCATGCAATCGGGATAGATACTCAGGACGCAATATAATTCAAACTTGTTAACTTAGAGCGATATACCCTTGATAATTTTAAGCCGAAATGGATGAGATACATTATCCTTTGACTCGAACTTGATTTTCTCATAAAGTAAAGTCTGTTTGTCAGATTTGAAAAAAAAAATTAGTTTACCATTTTATATTAAAGATTACATGCATATGTAAAAATATTCATTTATATACAAAAAAAACTTACTGACGGTCTACATGGCGCCACCATCATCCAAAAACCTTTTAATTTCAATATATCCCAGAATACCCGCCTTTAAGACTTCCTACTTAAACCATACTTCTATACAAAGTTATTTGCTCTTTCTAATACATGTTCTTTTGATAGGTAACATCATTCATACTTCTGGAAAAGTCATCATTATTATTTTTACATACAGAAGAAAGAAAGTGGAATTCCCAGGGGGGGGGGGGGGGGGGGGGCGGAACCATAGACTATGAGGGAGGATAAACACAAATACCAAATAACACAAAAATGCCTAGTGTGTGGAGGCTTCTCTTTTTCACACAAAGTGTTTATTCGAGAAAAGTCTAAAAGACAAAACTTATTCATAGAGCGCAAATAGGACAGAGTGATGATGACACCGGATACAAGAGGGGGCAAGGTAGGGCTTTTTTCTAGTAGGGACCTTCAATGTATTATACAGTTTATCAAATAGTGTTTGATGTTGTTCTTGCAAAACTTTACTGTTCACCAATGGCGAATTGTGGGGGAAAATGATCATAGTGTTGATGTCCTTTTTAGGGTAGGGAAGTTATTGCAAAAATAGTCCCTTCATAAATGTCATGTCTATAAGAAGTTTGGCTTTTTTCATTTGCCATATGATGCTAGTCCACATTTATAAATTCTCTTGAATTTATATGGTACCTAACCCCTACTCACCAATATGTGAATAACTCCTTCAAGTAATGGCATTTTAAAAAACAGCTCCAAATATAAAAACCTATTATTACACTGCGGCAGTTACATATGGTGTACTAACAATTTCATAATGTTTTAACAACACTTGGTTTAACTACAAACAAAACTAAATAAAAAATTCAACCAAATTTTGAAAATCACGGTGCCGGCGAACAACGGGGAAGACACTTTTCCTAAACTCATCTCTGTAAAGATCAAAGTTATCGTTAATTTGTGACATACATTGTCCATAAGAGTGCTTCGCGCAGCACCTTGAATTTTAACAATTTACAGGGTTTATTTTTTTTAGTTTTAGTGTAGTTAAATAAGTGTTAAAAAATTACATTTGAAAATCACGATGTTCACCATAATTGTAAAAATTAATATCAATTTTCTCCTTTACAGTAGATGAGTGTGGCTGATATAAATACTTCCATACTTTTGGGAGGTTGCATGCCTTCTTTGTTTCACTCAGCCCTTCCCTGTCTCCTCTCTCATTATATTTCATATAATGTAGTTATAAAACACAAGATTATTGTGTGACCTCATGGGTTATTTGATGAAGATGAGACAAAAATTTTGGATTATGTTGAAGGTTCATGCTAGTTTATCATATTATGGGTGTTCAACAAAAAGCCAATAAAATAAAGGTTCCCCTTAATTCAAGTAGTCGTCCAGGTTGATTTATTTTCTCTTTAATTTTTTTAACAACAGTCTACGTGACTTCAACATACATATGAATCTTCCATGCCTTATCATAACATTCAATTTCACATGAACTTTGCTTAGTCTTCTATTTGTTTAAATGTCATTTGCAGTGTGATTGCAGGTTATACGTCAAAAGCAATTTCCATGAAGCAAGATAACACAGAAATTCAGACCATGGTAAGTTAATAATCGTAGATGTGCATGTGTTAGCTTTGGTAGTTCAATAATTGACTTCTGTGTTACATTTAATTTTATATGCAAAACCACACTGTCTCCAAATTGAAGGATTATGTCAATGAGCTTAACTCATTGCCAAAAATGGCAGTAAGAGTTATTGCTAATGTTAGATTCTACAACGATCGTAATGGTTTTAACAATGTTATGACATTATTGACATTCTGTTGCAGAGACACATAAATCTGGATCAGCATTTAACTACGTTTACATCCAAACCTTTTATTCCTTTGCAAAATTTATATGGAGAAAACTCTTGTCGAGGCTAAAAGCTATTATATGTGATTAAAATGAATCTTTTCATTCCAATGACTGATGACTTTAGTAGTTTTAGAGCATATCCACCGTAAAGATCTCTCTTAAATATTCCAGGGGGGGTGGGGGGGGAGGGGAAATAGGGGGTACTCATAATCTCTGTTCACACACCGCAGTTCTTGGAGTCATGTTGAGACTTTAGATGACAAGTCCACCTTTTGTGTTGGCAAGAAAATCCTTTGCGAGCAATGATTGATGCATTTAGTATTTTATTGTGTGTGGCCAAGGTGTGCTACATTTTCCTTCTCCATTTTTTTCTTTTATTATGTGTAAAGAAAATGATTATGTATTTTAAGTTAGTAAGGAAACATAACTATACATCTGCAGATCACCTCTTAGGCACTCCACATGGTACCAACCTGGAGAGAATATGATAATTTTCTTCTCAATAAATGCTACTCTAGTGGATCAAATAAAGGTAAGAGAAAAATGCCCTGCAATATTACAACTCATGTTTGCATACGTAATCTAAAGTTGTATTGCCATATGCAGAAAGTCATTAGAAACTATCTTGTTACTATTAAAATTCCTTGAAATTTTTTGATTTGATTGTCTCCTTGATTTTTTGAGGAAATGATTGTCCTTAAGTAAATGATATTAGAAAAAAATGATATCTATCATGAGCTTGAATGCAAGAACCGGGGGAAGGGGGTCTGCTTTATAACCCTTTTCCTTTTCTTTTCTTCCGAGGTGAAATGTTTTTTCATGTTCTATTTTGCTTACTCTTCCTCACCTAGATGTAAATGCATATTCTTGTGTCAATACGCAGGAACCACTTATGAGATGTTCTATGGTCCTTCTCATCTTGTTTCAATAAAAAATTAAGGGGTTTGGCCAAGACAAATATTGAATATTTGAGTAAGAAAGTAATAACGCTTTTTGTGTCTATTCTTTGACATGATTCCATGCTTATTTAGTATCAGAACCCCCCCCCCCCCCCCAAAAACCCCCCCACCCCCTCACCGATAGGAACCCCGGGTCAATGACAGGTAATGAACCTTTGTAGCTTTTTTGATAGACGAGAACTACTTTCACAACTAGGTAATTTGGAACAGAGTGACCAACAAAAATCTGATTATAGCTTTAAAATCAGTTTGAGAATAACTTACAAAATCAATGCCAAACCAATCCCCAGGTATGGTGACTTTCATTTGATCATTATTACCCAAAATGAAAAGAGCTTACAATAAAGCGGCGATGAAGGAGGAATGCTGATATACAGTTCCTATGCGAATGTGGATTCCCCTAATAGTTCTCTCCTTGTCGGAGTGAATTGTGGTAGAAGTTTTGCTTTCAAACTTGTTAAATGTGGATTTTCACTCATTTGAGGACTCTTATTCTAATTATATTGGGTCTTGCTTAGTTTGTAATTGTGCTTTTAATTTTGGTGTGTCATATATTTGGATGAAAATGAATGTAGGGTTGATTTAAAGAAAATTTTGAGGAAAACCAGTGAAAAACGAGTGTGGTTTAAAAAAAAAAAGGTGGCCTTAGGAAGAAACAGAACTGACAAAACTTTTAGAGTAGAGAGAATATTGTGCTTTATACCTTTTGGTAAAATTTTTGAAGTATATTGCCTCAAAATTTATCATTTAGTGTCCTGAAGATTGGGTGGCGCAATATTGCCAAGATACTTTGCTCTCTTTTCTCTCATTCCATTCTCACACTTGCTCTCCTCTGTCAGGTCGATCTCTGTTCTCCAAATTCCTTTTTATATATTGTTAGAAATTATAGTGTAGGTAAGAAAGGGGGAGAAAGGTGAAGGGAGGAGGATAAGGGGACGAAAGTTAGAAGGAAAAGAGGGGGGGGGACCAGGAGAAGGGGAGGGGATAGGGACCAAGAGAAAATGGAAAAAAGATTTGTGTATATGAAATTTGATGTTTCTATTGTAAAAACCGACAAAACTTTTTGGAGATTAGTGTTGATTTATAGATGATTAAGACTAGCTGTAGTTAGTTTAGAGGGGTTTTAATTGCAATGGATCGTGAAATGGATTGATTTCCATAATTTTTAAATTCTCTTATACTTTGTTTGATATATCTTTTTCCCAAATCCACCTCATTTTGTTACAAAAATCACGTCTTTCCAATTGGCCGGAAGTTGTTTCTTGTCGAATCCCTTATGCTTCATGGATTCTTTTTGTTGTTACACCTCTAGTCTTTAACTTATTGTTAGGGAATTTGAGTGATATCAGCATGTTGGGCTTATATAAAGTAAGTGGTTGATTTTGGTTCCAAGTTTATTTCAATGGGTCCCCTTGAGTTTACTAGTTGTACTTCTACTTGTTTGTCTAATCTTATTCTAATGTTAATACTCCTGATTCATTTTCTGAGTATAAGGCCTATTGACCTTAGTAACTATACTAAGACGTTATTTCCAAGAATCATAAATGATGTACTGGACCACGTTTTTCTATGTTATTTGATGGAACATCTTTTTTTTGTTACACGGTACATTGATTACTGAAATATTATGTTTCCAGGGCAAGAAATTAATCATGGTATAAAAATACTAATGTCTAGGGGCCATGTGTTCATTGAACGGGATATGTCTAAAGCATATGATATGACTAAGTATTATCAATTTCTTTTGATATTTTCAAAACATTTGTTTTTTCTGAAGAATATATTATAGTCTTATAGTAGATCCTTAGTAATATTAGTACTTTGTCCTTGGTTAATGGATTTAGAAACATTTTTTTCGTTAGAAGACGAAAAAGGTCAAACCTTTTGCTAAAAAGTTTAAACCATTGATAGCAATCAACTTTTTAAAGGTTTTTATAATCAAAGAAAAGACCCTGCAAGATATTATTTAGTCTTATGTTGACGATATTATCCTTTTTTTCTTTAGGTTGTGGCCCGAAGATTTATGAGGAAAAAAGTTATTTCATGATTATTGTAAGGACTCTTATGGATATGATAGATAGAATAAAAGGGATTATTAATTATACACATAAGCATTTTCTTATAACATATTTGGGTTACCACTTGTTTATCAGAAAAACATTGATTTCCAGTTTAACTGATATGGTATCTAAAATTATCAAAGGAATTACAAGATGGACAAAAAGCTCCTCCCCATTGGGGATGAGCAATATTGATTAAGCATGTCTTATAATATCAATCCTTAAAAAGGTTCAAAGACAACTTAGTAGTGTCACGACCCAAAACGAGCCGCGAGTGGCACCCACACTTATCCTACTAGGTGAGCGACCAACAAATCTAAACCCCAACTTACCAGCATAGTCAAATTATGAATACGTTACAAAATAATGCGGAAGATCCAAAATTGATAACGTCTCAATTAAATAAACTTCTAAAGTTAATACTTATTACCACAAAATCTGGAGTCATCACAATTCAAGAACATCTATCCTCAATACCCAAGTCTAAGAGTATTTAAGAGCTAAAAATAAGTAAAAAGATGGTCCATGTCGCACTTCAAAAGACAGATCAAGATGTGAAGGAGATAATCCCGCCCGAGCTAGATAATCGCTCACCCTAAAGAATTCTGATGGGCTGGAGGAGCTCGGCTAGAGTTGAGGCGAGTCAAAGTTCGATGGCACACTCTAAATAAACATGGCCTCCACAAATAACAAAGAAGAAATACAGTAGGTTGTGCAGTACGAGAAACACGTCCTAAGTAGGTATCATCGCCAACTCAAAATATAAATCAACTTATACTGAATAATAATATAAAAATCAACCGTGAATAACTTAACAGTGGCAATAAACAAGTACAAAGAATTGTTGGCACAAACACCCCAAGCACCCTCTGAGGCATCAAGCTCCGACCCATACTCATTTTGGGAAAAAGGTTCTCTTCGATTTGAGTAATTAACATAATTCAAGATTCCTTCTCTTTATTATTACGTGATTGTAACGTGACACTCCGATCCCTATACTACCTCTGTCGGAAGGAACGTGACACTCCTTAATCAATATTAATTTGTCTTAACGTAACACTCCCGGTCGCAATATTACCGGGGGTCAGAATGTGACCTCCGATCCCTTTATCTCCTTATTTTATTTCATCAAGTCTTCCTTTAATCAAGGACGTCCATCTTAAGTAGGAGGAGTGAAGATTCAATTGGTTTCTCATTCTTAACCCCCACAATCCATCAACCACATAGAGACTTTACAATACACACCACCAATACAATATCGAAGGAAATCGCATATTTAGAGGATTATAATCTAATCACATAGAAATAACATACCTACCTCCACCGAAGAATCGTGATCAAAGCAAGCTCCTTCCCAATGCACTTTGTTTGGTCCGCTTCTTCTCTCCTCTCTCTCTCCGTCGTGGGTCTTTCCCTTCTGTTCTTTTTTAGTTTCTTCTGCATATTCTTTTCTTTTACCCCTAATTATCATATAATCCTTATGATAAAGTAACCCACTATTTATTTTCCCTATTATCTTGCTTAACCTCCAATTAAAAGTAATTATTACACTTACCTCGCTAATTTCATGATTATAATCAGGAAATGTCCAAACACCCTTTAAAAATTATTTTAGCGGGAAGTCTGAAACCAAGGGATCGGAGGTTACGCGAGCTGGGGATGACGAAGGTCACGTCGTATCTATGACTGGTCAGTCCTAGTCAGGTCCCGTCACAAATTTCAGAGAGTAAGATGCCTACTACCCAATTTTTCAGAAGATTTAAGTGTTTTGGAACGAAGACCCTCGACGGACCGTCGTGCCTATACGGGTTCCGTCCTACTTGTCATCGTGAGGGTTAATGAGGATAGCAGACAGAAGAATTAACACAAGTAATGAGCGACGGATCCCATCACGGTCGCGGGTCGCGTGGTCCGTCGGCCCATCGATTTAATCAAAAATAATCTACTGCTCGAGGACCGACTAAAAGGTTGTTACAAAGTAGTTCATTGGAGAACTGGTGATGTGGAAGAAAGATACTGACTATGTATTCATGGAAATATTTATGGTTTCCTATTTGATTAAGGATGTTGATAGGGTTCAGGGGAACTGATGTAGGCGAGAGGTACTACAATAATACGAGAGGTCATACCATCCTATTTTGGAGAAAATTTTTACTGCAAAAATGGCTATTCAGACATTTTTTTAGAATGTTATTTCCTTTTTATTGAAAATATGATTAAGAATTAATGTCAACTGTCCTGGATACTATGGGATGTTATTATGGAGACTAGAAGAATGAATTTGCAGGCCAATGTGATAGGTCGACATTGCTTCATAGAGGGAAATCCCAGGGCTAGAATGTACTAAGCAAAATAGTATTATATATAGAAATATTGTTGATTTTGTTATCCTCAAACATTGCCAAAATTGCATCTGGTATGTACACCATTGATGTATTGTGAAATTCCTGCTTAACGACATGGAAAAAAAAAAAAGATTCTGAAGTATCCTATCTATGATCTGTCTTCTTATGTTTTTGTTTGTAGTATGAGCTTGTGTTTCAAGGTTGTATATTAATGCGGTTAATTAACAGAGGTATTAGCAATATCGTCCCCTAATGGTTTTGTTTTATGTATAGATCTTTTGGGAGAACTAAGAGGTTTTAACCACCGAGGCATAAACTTTTATCTTAACAAGTCATTTGATCGCCATAAATGATAGACTTTATATATGTGTGTTTTTGATGAATCCTCCACGAGCTAAGAGATAAGGTTCCTTGATTGTATTAATAATATAAAAAAACAGTAAATGCTTAAAGTAAAGAGCATAAATGCTTATGTGAAACCATCCTTGATTGAAAGAGAAAAGTTACGCCATGCCACA
Organism: Solanum habrochaites; assembly: GCA_027704765.1. Classification (NCBI taxonomy): domain Eukaryota; kingdom Viridiplantae; phylum Streptophyta; class Magnoliopsida; order Solanales; family Solanaceae; genus Solanum; species Solanum habrochaites. Next base: position 12,818 of record JAKWJA010000692.1, read on the forward strand.
CGAGACTTCTGAAGATCCGATAACTTGAAGCAACTTATGAGTCATGCTGTGATAATAACAACATTGTAACACCTCATTAAAGACATGATGAGTTATAGATTTACTTAAGAGAGAAAAATGTCCCGATTTCGACATCAGTATAATGCTCATGTGGTTGTCTGTCGGCGTAGATCAGTGTTTAATTGTTGGTCTCCAGGGTGATACCTCTTGTACTCCTTAGATTTAGGTACTTTTATGATACAAACTGTGTGCCCTTTTTAATCAATTTTTAGAGAGTATATCAGGTATGGTGGACAAAATTGTGTGCGGGCGACAGGTGGGAACTGGTGGTTGAGAATTCATTTGACAATTAGGTTGTTAATTTTCGTTTAGTTTTGTACGCAAAATTATTGTTTTCTGGGTTATTGTTTGGTTGAGGGGGGTGCATGTCTAAATACAATGAGTGACGCATGATAAAATAAAATGATAGTCACCACAATCAAAATGAACACTGAATGATGATTTGAAAGATATGCAATTGATAATATTGTCCAAACTACGGTAGCATTCAATACCTCCATAATCGGGAGGATGTGATTCAAGTACTGTATTGTAACTACAATATCTCCAACCAACAGACACTGAATTGTTTGGTGGTTTAACTCGATAAGGACCTCCAAGAACACCTTTGAAATTTTGTGGAGGTTGTGTCAACCATTTGTGTTTTAAACATCTCACTGCATCCATTGAGATTGAGGTTACTCTCGTTCTTTTTTGAATGAGTGGATGATCAACAAATTATTGTTTGATTTTTTTAAATGACTAATATGACTTCTTGGTCCCATAACAAAAAAAATTATACCTATATACGATTAAATTGTCCCTCCAGGGAGAACACCCCTGACATAAAAACGATGTCTTCGTGCCTCGGAAGAGGACTAAGACTACCTCTTGGCGATCATCATTACAATAATAGAGTAAAAATTGCAAGAAGAAATTTAAAAAAATTCATCGACAACTCAATAACATTATGATGTTTATACTTGACCTCTGGCATGGGGGGCTCGGGACAATAATATATTCATTCGATATACATAGACCTTCGTGGTAAGTAAGATTATTAGTCTTCTACTCCTATGGACACAGATATAAAATCCAATATAGTCTTAAAATGGATGTCTCATATCAACCATCTACACAAGAGGTAGAACAATTGGATAAGACCATACATAGAATACATAAAGCCACCTATATGTTATAAAATAATAATTGTTCTCAATTGAGAGAGAAAGAACAAAATGTCTTTAAGACTAATCAACATCCAATGCTAGAAAATGGCATTGTGCGCGAAGTAGTTAGGACCCACCCAACTTGGAGAATAACGATCCAAGTCTTATTCAATGGCCTCAACCTCGTCGACGATCGGAACCTAAAATATTTGAGAAAAGGGATAAAATAGGGGTTAAAACATAGCTTGTACTAGGTATGGAAACGATGTACACACAACATAGATATCCTCTAGAAAGGGACATTTTTTGAAAACATGCAATACTGTCGAAAACCCATTTCCCAACTTTAAGAATTACCTTTAACCATTAAACACATCATCATATCAAGGCAATGGCATATCCACCAAGGGTCAGCGAATACTAAGTCAAGTCCAGTTAACATTGTAATAATAAGCCAAATACTCAATCATCATATTATAACCCAAGGAAAATATACAGAACTTCATAACATTTCACACATACTAGACCCTTCCCACACCCATTATCAAGTCCACAAGTTCCAATGACCCAATCAAAGCCCACTAAACTCACTGCACTCAATCAAGTAATCCAAAGCAAGACCCAAGAATCTCCTAACTCACATATTCATAACATCAAGAGTAACCAGTATCATATGTCATCAATATAGACCGACATATGCTCATAAGAAACTACCATCATATAGAAGTGAATAACATTTAAAGTCAACCTAATACATAATATATACTTCGAGAAAACAATAACCACCTCCTAGGCTTCCCTCAAGGTAACTAATGTAAGGCATGTAGAGGGTCCTACCTACCCCTGTACCTAGGCTAATAGATCAATCCTCTTATGTCACTCTCGTTAGTGCTTAGTTCATTAATTCATATTATTACTTTTCGGACACTTGCCTAACGCCAGACATAGACTATAAGAGCTAATAGTGGATCAGTGTGATAAAACTATAGCACTGACGGAAGGTGGTCTACCTGCCAAAGGTAGTCCAAAACATGAATGTAGCAGTCTATGGTGACATCCACCTAGCTTAGGCAATCCTACGAAGGAAACATAGTTTAAGTGGACTTGGAGGCTTTTTGGGCAATATACTCTATGCCCTTTTTGGACATGAGGCAACCATGGTGAACCCTACCCCTACCCTCTAGTGAAGTCCAGCCCATCAATCTTCAAGATAAAAACTCGGGGTTTAAGTTACAGTCCCTTTATAAAATGGTCTTTTTAAGTCTCAATTTTAATAAAGCTTATTTGGGGTCATAGTGTCTACCTCTTATATCATCATGCATCATATATCATAATGAATTTTGTAGGGATTGTCCTTAATTTAATTTCAATTCACTACCATGGTTAGGTTTAGCACTCTATATAATTCACTTAAGATAAGGCACATAGGTAATCATCACGATGCTTATATCTTAGATCTTATCCTACAACTCAGAAGTCATCATTAAAGAACGGTGGGGGGTGGGCCGTTCAACAATTATACCAACCTATTCAATATTAACATAAGGTATAATAAATTCAACATAACTTCATCACTAACACAAGTGTAATAAAATTGACGTTAAGGATTGAGAGTCCAAGACTAACCTAGGATGTTCCTTTAAGCAGACGACATCATCAAGGTTTTACATCAACATACAATTCAAACCCAACAATAGGATATTAGTATCATCCCCCCCACACAGCCATATTAATGCACTCATACATGAGTCATTGGAATCACTCAAACAATTCATCACTAGTTCATAGCTTTAAGTCTTAGGCATTTTTGGAAAATTAATGATCTACTTCATAACGTATATTAATGGTCCTGAAGAACTATCATAATTTCAAATCTTATCCTCATTAATATACTCATATCAATAATTAAATCATAAACAAAGAAATTTAGAATATCAAATTCGTAATAGAAGAAAACCCACTTGAAACTCATCTTTTTGAAATCAATTTGGAGGAACCCTTTGGTGAAAGGAATCCCATACCTTGTTAATTGATGGAGATTGATGTAGAAACAACCCCTTTGATGACCTTATACCTTTACCTAGCCCTTCAATTGAAATCTTCTATATGGAAGAGAGAAAGAAGAGTGAAGGAAGAGCAGTTGGGTTTTGGAAAATATGAGGGTTGGGTTAGTTTAATTATGTTAGGGGCTTTCTATAGGTCACTAACTAACTTAATTAGACCACTCTTAACCTCTAACTAATTAAATAACCACCTAATTAATTAATTATACTAATTAAAACAGGGCAGCCAAAATAGTGAACTAACCTACGAGACCCCGACCTACAGTTGTAGGTTAGTCGACCACTAGTGTCCCTTCTGTGCTGCACATTTGTCATTTTCGTCAGCAACACGTAGAAAAAAAAAAAATGCCAAATAAACCCGCTCAAATTGAACTAATGGACATCTACAGTCTGTACATCGTGCCCCAACGTCGATTTGCTTACTCCCCGTTATGTTATCAATAATTCATGGCACAGTCTTTCGAAACCTTTAACCAAACAGAAGGGTTCTCCTAAAGGACCCTTTGGTTGGTAATTTAGGATTCGTATCCGAACGTTTCAACCCTAAGCTGATTCTAATATGTATTAGATACCTCACTACCTAAATACATTCAATTACGACTCCTAAAAACTTGTCAAATAGGCTAAGGCACTTAAGCAACTCTTGGACTAGTTTTTCGGGACCGTCCTGGACAGTTTCTTACGCCTTTGAATCTAAAAAAACTCCTAGACAACTTATACAAAATTATATTTGACCTAACACGCCAACCTTGTACAAACCCTGTAGGCACTCTGTTAGGTTCTAGATTACGGTTTAGACGTTCACACAGTGCTACAATTAATCACCCCAAGAATCCTACTCGAATGACACTAAAAATTCTTAAAAAGTGAAAGATAGAGTCAAGATTAGAGCCCAACCAACCAAAAATAATCAAAACACAGAGTCACATCAAATCAAACAGATTACATGATCTTGAGTTTTTTTTTTTATCTTTTACACACCATGGCAACTAAAAACATCATTTTCAAACTCATACGTTTCATACTCATTACTGCTTTTTTCGCTTATGCCAAAGCTTTCTTCAACACATATCAACATTTTCAATAAAAATCATGAAGGCAAAATACACAAAAAATGCACCATATAAGTTCAAATCAAATATAGAGCATTTTATTGAAAACATTCATTTCAATACGCATAAATAAACGTGATTCCTTTGAATAAAAACATAAAATTAACTATTTTTTCAAAAAAAAAAAAAATCAGGCAAGTTCAATAAAATAAATTATTTTCCCCTATAAATAATTAACACCTAACCTTAGTTTTCAAATAAAATGAAGGGTAACCGGAACTTCATGTCGGCTCCGCTTCCCTTTGCATCCCTCACGAGGTGGTTCTTCCATACACTTTACGAGTGACTCCTTGTTCCTTAACCCCGAACTGGCGTATCTAAGGATATCAATATGACGACCTCCTCACACGAGAGTTTCTCTTGTACACTCTAACCCTGCAATGGGAAGAATGGACATCGGAGATTATCCGTACACTTTTTAAGCATGGAAACATGGCAAACCGGATGAAACCGCAGACAATTCACTCAGGTAACATCAACACTCATATGTATCCTTGCCGAACCCTTTGCCCAAATTTTCTAATCCCACATAACGAGGACTGAACTTCTCTTTCTTGCCAAATCTAACCACCCTTTCATAGGTGAAATTTTTAGGCACACTTTATCACCTTCTTCAAACTCTAAGTTTGTTCTCCTATGGTAAGCATATGACTTTTGCCGGCTATAGTCTGTTTTCAAGAGATTCCTTATTATATGAACCTTGTCCAAAGTCTTATTAATCTATTCGGGACCCAAACGTGAAGACTTTTCCACGTCAAACCATCCAATTGAATATCTACTTCTCCTACCATACAAGGCCACAAATGGAGCCATAGATATAGATGAATGGTAACTATTTTTGTAAGAAAACTCAAACAAAGGCAAGTGTTATCCCCAATTCCCTTGAAATCAATTATAAAAGCTCTAAGCATATCTTCATGTGTTTGAATAGTAATATCCACTGGACCATCCATTTGGGGATGAAAAATGGTGCTTACTTTCACCTTGGTACGAAACCCTTTTTGGAATGACCTACAAAATGTAGATATGAATTATGCACCCCTATCTGATATTTGATCAAACTATCCACAACCACCCATATAAAGTCATGTTTGCTTTTTGTTATGAGGCAAACTACCCACGAAATTCCACATTAAATGTCTTCCCCTTTTCCAAATTAATGATGTCGTTTGTTTGAAGTAAACCACTGTCTTGGGTGGTGGTTTTTGACTTCACTTTTTTACATTTAGACTTTTTCAACACATTCTGTTATGTCCCACCCCCTTTAAGACGTCGCACCAAAAAAGTTCCCATAAGTCATGATACATCGTTTGTAGACTAGGATGTCATAGAGTAATGATCTCCCATGATGCTTCCTTCTCAAGAATTTGATTTCCTCAATCATTGACATTAGGCCACACACAATCTACCTTGGTTATCTATGAAACCACCAAAAAAAAAAAAAAAAAAGCCCCCTTTAGGAGAATGACTCATACATGTTCCAAAGAACCAATTCTTTCAACTCAATCAATAATGGATCAAGGTGTTTCTTAGACTTCACGTCAACCACCAAACACAACTCAGAGTTATGATATACAACAACTCCACCATTTAGAGAATCTTCAATTCCAACCCCTAAACGAGCCAACATATTAACATCCCTAACTATGTTTCTCTTAAATTCTTCCACATGGGACACACTTCCTGTAGACGAACGACTTAGAGTGTCCGCCACCACATTAGCCTTGCCGGGGTGATAGAGAACACTCATCTTGTAGTACTTCAAATAAATTCCGAACCAACCGTCTTTGACGAAGAATTCAAATCCTTTGTGTGAATGCTATTGAAGATTTTATGTTCCGTATCCACATCCAAATGACACCATACAGTAATGCCTACATAGTTTAAAAACAAACTCCACGACAGCTAAAGATCAAGATAATGAGTTGGATCTGCAACCTTAGTTGTCTAAGGCATATGCTGACTACTTTCAAGGTTTACAGTATACACACCCCAAGCCCACTCGGGATGCATCACAATAAACCACAAAATCCTTTGTATCCTCCGGTAGGGGTAATAACGGAGAGGAAGTAAGCCTATCTTTCAAAATTTGGAAGCTTCTTTCACCTGTTTACGACCACTCATATTTCACATTCTTTTGGGTCAAGGTAGTAAAGGGAGAAGAAATGGACACAAAATCATCCACAAACCTCCTATAATAACCCTCTAGGACCATGAAACTCCTAAATTCGATAGGATTCAATGATCTAGGGTAATTTTTCACAGTCTCCATTTTCCTTTGATTAACCTCGAAAACCTCACAATAAATAATATGACCAAGAAATGCCACAAGCCTCAACCAAAACTCACATTTTGTATATTTGGAAAATAGTTATGGTAACTTGCAAATAAACCTTAAAATTCCCTATATGATATCCCTCACTCTTTGAATATACCACAATATCGTTAAAAGAAAATCACGAATGCATCAAGATATATTTGGAAAACCCTATTCAAGAGATCCATAAACGCCAATGGGGTGTTAGTCAATCAAAAAGACATTGCTAGGAAACTTTTAAAATGACTATATCTAGCGCAAAAGGCGTCTTTGGAATATCTCATCTCTCTCTCTCTCCCTAGTTTGTGATAAAGTCACCGAATCTCAATTATTCAAACTTGAAATAACTCGCCCTTACTCCCCTTTTGATCAAATAAATCATCAATCCGAGGGAGAGGATACTTGTTTGTTATTGTGACTTTGTGTGAGTTGGATGCAATACTATACATTCTAAGTGACCCATCCTTCTTTTTCTCACGACATTGATTGTGACCCCATGACGAACACATAGGACAAAATAAAGCCCTGTCTAGTAAATCCTTTGAGTTGGCGCAGTGTTTCAAACTCTTTCAATTCGACTGGTAGCATGCCGATAATGAAGAATTGAAAGTGGGATTTGTATCCGGTAGAAGATCCATATAAAAATAAAAAAATAATTTCCCATTTGGGAGGAATACGGGAACAGGAATACAAGTTGATAAATCTTGCTGTAATTCGCGTGACGGTCAAAGTACACGGGGACCGACCCAATGGGAGGAATTTCCAGATTATACAGCTTTGAATCTTACAAATGATCTAAACCCCCTTATAGAATCATCTTACAGTCTTTGAACCATAAAATGATACAGCCTCTGGGAATAGAATTTCTCCCCATCCAATTGTAAAAGGGTAACTTTAGGTACCCTCCCTCAAGACGCGCTTTTGGTTGGTCTCTTTATAAAGTCGTATCACATAGAGTTTCAACCGAAACCAACTTGGAATACGTATTAGACATCTTAATACCTAATTCAATTAAATGATACTCCTAAAGACCTAGTCAAATAGTCTAAGGCGCCTACACACCCCTCTGGAACTAGACATTTTCGGGACGTCATGAACGCTGACACTTTGATTCTAAAACTTCGTACACAACTTATACTCATTATATTTCACCTTAAAACAGGTGTTCAGTAGGGGGAGAAAAAAAAAAACCACTCCGACCTCTTTGTTAGGAACGTCTAGAATTAGTCTTAAATTTTGGAAGTTCAACAAATTAGGTAAACTATACTTATGAAAGCTAATCAAGTGTTTTCTCTTTGGAATATATGAAAATTTCCCTACTATCATTATCCATATTTTCCATGACATGACTTCAAAGAAAAAAAAAATTTTTAAACAACAAACAAAAAATCAAGTAGCATCACAATCTTAAAGTCAAAAATTTACTTAAATCTTAGTATATTTTAATAAAAATGAGCGTTGATGTTCGTTAAAGGAGAATTATTAAACAAGTATCAGGAACAACATTTGCGCGTAATCCCTCATTTGATATATAAGTTTAAGAATTCATAATGATATTTTAAGTTATATATTTGAGTTATGGAAAATAATTAATGTTTTCCTATTCATATGTTTCAACAAAGATAATGTTCTTGTCCCAGTGGAAGAAAACCTGTCAAATACCATTTTGGATTTTTTGTTTTTTAGCGTTGATTTCTATTTGTATCTCTAAGGTGTTGGACTCTACAAGTATTACAATAATTTAAATTATATTCTGATTTTTAATTTGGTAGAAAATGTAAAACATAGTAGAGCCTATAAAGTTTTAAATAAACTTCAACAAAATGAACAACTTAATTCACAGCATAAGTGAGCTCGTCCCTTATTTACTAAAGTTTAGTTGGTAGTTTTCAGAGCCATCAAGACTGGGAAATAGAGGACGAATGAGTCTTATAACTCACGTACAATTCACAAAATAAGCAATTTCAAGTTGTTTTGTAAAGAATTACAAATATATCTTTTTAACGGTACAACTTTGGATAAAAATAATGTAAAACTACATGTCAATAAAGAAAATCTTAATTCATAGTTTAAATAAATTGGTAGTATCTATGACCATGATTGATTAAATCAATACACATTTGACTGCTCATTAAAATGGACGCTATTATTAATTCTTTAATGATTGAAGTTATTGAGTAGTATTAGTAAATTTTTTAAGGTATATGATTTCAAAACATAGTGAACTTCTATTAGAATTGATTTGTTATATCGTGAATATTCCATAGTTTACTCCCTTTAAGTATATTTTTCTCGATGTTTTGTTGTCTCCGTATAATTGGTTTATTTTTTGTTTAGTATATTTTTTCTCGATGTATGTAAGTGTGATTATTCGTCAAGCTGAATGAAGAATATGAAACAAACCTACTACAAAAACAAAACGTACATCTTAAAGCTATTGTCATTAACATAGAGATATTATCCTGCATGGTCCCAGTCATTGCATGAGCAGTTGAAGTGTCTAGGGTAGAAATCTTTTTTAAGTTTTAAAGTTCAAGAATATTTCTTTGAAAATGCGTATGAGGAAGCAAACACTTTTATCGATTTGCCTTTCAAATGCAACAATCATACGTAAATATAGTTGGCAAAAAGATATAAATTTTTCATTGATGGTGAAGAATTCAGTAGAAATCTTCTACAGTTCTAATGTGACATGACTTTCTAAGGGTCAATAATATAATTTTGTTGGTGTTTCAAAAATGTATTTTTATCCTTCGAATTGTCGTTCGAGTAACAAATAACTAATAATGAGGGTATGTTAACATTGACACAACAAGTAGATTGTCCTCAAAAAAAAATTATTTATGTGGGTTTGCAGCGTTAAATTTAAAAGCTTAATATTAAAAATAATATTTATCATCGACATTTTTTCACATAAAATATTTACAAACAAAAGGGAGTTATTCAAAACCCAAAAATTATAAAGTTCTAAAAATTTCATATTACAAAAAAAAATATATCAAAAAGTGATGTTTAGCAGAAAATAAAAACATCCCTCTAACAAGAAATTATATCATAAACATATAATATGTTAAATTATGTAAATATAAAAACAATTAGATATTCAAGATATTTATAGTAATATTTATGATTTACAATTTTTAAAAATATGTGCCCCAAGTCAAATCATTTAGTTGTATATTTAGAAATATAAAAAAAAAAACTACAATAATTTATTTTTTTCCTTATCAAAGGCAATTATAGGAAAGATTGTTCAAAAAGTATAGAGCTAAATAGGCCCTGGCGAAGCACGCGCAAATTACCTAGTAAATAATATATTGAAATACTATTTCTTTCAATTAATTTTGAAATTGAAACGATTTATGACTATATTGAAAATCTGACGTGCATAAAAAATAAATGACTATTATCAGTTAGTGTTAATATTTGAAGGGTAGTATCACCAATAATAAACTTATATCCTCCATTTTATGAACTTCAAGTGATACACACAAATCATGATAAACATATACTCATATTTAATTGAAATAGTACAGTTGTAATAAGGATATATTATTTCATAGAGAATTTAAAAGAATCTATTGCTATTCAAAACCCCACTAAGTTGATGAGGAGAATCCTATGTAATTAACCGACTATGGCACCAAGAGGGGGTAAGCATATGAGAGTTGTTCAATAATGTTGATGTGTTGTATAATATTTTTTAACTAAAAATAAATAGTTTTTTCTCTACATGCTACATTTATTCCTTCCAATTTTTAGTAAATTATATTTTCATTATTAGCAAAATAAATTATTTTTTTGAATCGTTATGAGTTATTATTTTTTTGTTAGTGGTCTAGATTGCCAACTAACCATTGAACTTTACTAGTATAAAAGTTGCCATTATATTGAGTTTGTTTGTATTACATATGCAAAATTAAGGTTATATTATG
>JAKWJA010000693.1:0-74767 GCA_027704765.1 Solanum habrochaites
GGCGTATGCTCGCTTCGGGGCTCGTTTGACCTTCCAATGGGTCGGAAAAGCCGTGATGGCCAACCGTATGCATAGAAACGTCTTGACGGACGTCCACAACAAAATTTGGCATTTTTGACGTCGGAATCCGATCACCAAAAAATGGTTGCAATAGCACACGAAAAAATCGTCGAAATGAGGCGTTGCTCGCTTCGGGCTCGTTTGAACTTTCAAATGGGTCGGAAAAGCGTGATGGCAAAACGTATGCATAGACAACGTCTTGACGGACATCAACGAACAAATTTGCATTTTGACGTCGGAATCCCGATCACCCAAAAATGGTGTGCAATAGCACACGAAAATCATCGAAATGAGGCGTAGCTCGCTTCGGGCTGTTTGACTTCCAAATGGGTCGGAAAAGCGTGATGGCCAACCGTATGCTAGACCAACGTCTTGACGGAGTCACGAACAAATTTGCATTTTTGACGGTCGGAACCGATCACCCAAAAAATGGTGTGCCAATAGCACACGAAAATCATCGAAATAGGCGTATGCTCGCTTCGGGGTCGTTTTGACCTTCCAAATGGGTCAAAAAACCCGTGATGGCCAACACGTAGCATAGCAGCTTGACGGACGTCCACGAACAAATTTGCATTTTTGACGTCGGATTCCCGATCACCCAAAAATGGGGCAATAGCACCAACGAAATCGTCAAAATGAGGCGTATGCTCGCTTCGGGGCTCGTTTGACCCCAAAAGGGTCGGAAAATCCCGTGATGGCAAACCGTATGCATAGGACAAAGTCTTGACGGACGTCAACGAACAAATTTTGCATTTTTGACGTCGGAAGTCCCGAAACCAAAAAATGGTGTGCAAAGCACACAGAAAATCGTCGAAATGAGGCGTATGCTCGCTTCGGGCTAGTTTGACCTTCCAAATGGGTCAGGAAAGCCGTGATGGCCAACCGTATGCATAGACAACGTCTTGACGGACGTCCACAAAAAAATTTGGCATTTTTGACGTCGGAATCCGATCACCCAAAAAATGGTGTGCAATAGCACACGAAAATCGTCGAAATGAGGCGTATGCTCGCTTCGGGGCTCGTTTGACCTTCCAAATGGGTCGGAAAAGCCGTGATGGCCAACCGTATGCATAGACAACGTCTTGACGGACGTCCACGAACAAATTTGGTATTTTTGACGTCGAAATCCCGATCACGCAAAAAATGGTGTGCAATAGCACACGAAAATCGTGGAAATGAGGCGTATGCTCGCGTCGGGGCTCGTTTGACCTTCCAAATGGGTCAGAAAAGCCGTGATGGCCAAACGTATGCATAGACAACGTCTTGACGGACGTCCACAAACAAATTTGGCATTTTTTACGTCGGAATCCCGATCACCCAAAAAATGGTGTGCAATAGCACACGAAAATCGTCGAAATGAGGCATATGCTCGCTTCGGGGCTCGTTTGACCTTCCAAATGGGTCGGAAAAGCCGTGATGGCCAACCGTATGCATAGACAACGTCTTGACGGACGTCCACGAACAAATTTGGCATTTTTGACGTCGGAATCCCGATCACCCAAAAAATGGTGTGCAATAGCACACGAAAAATCATCGAAATGAGGCGTATGCTCGCTTCGGGGCTCGTTTGACCTTTCAAATGGGTCGGAAAAGCCGTGATGGCCAACCGTATGCATAGACAACGTCTTGACGGACATCCACGAACAAATTTGGCATTTTTGACGTCGGAATCCCGATCACCCAAAAAATGGTGTGCAATAGCACACAAAAATCGTCGAAATGAGGCGTATGCTCGCTTCGGGGCTCGTTTGACCTTCCAAATGGGTCAGAAAAGCCGTGATGGCCAACCGTATGCATAGACAACGTCTTGACGGACGTCCACGAAAAATTGGCATTTTTGACGTCGGAATCCCGATCACCCAAAAAATGGTGTGCAATAGCACACGAAAATCGTCGAAATGAGGCGTATGCTCGCTTCGGGGCTCGTTTGACCTTCCAAATGGGTCGGAAAAGCCGTGATGGCCAACCGTATGCATAGACAACGTCTTGACGGACGTCCACGAACAAATTTGGCATTTTTATCGGAATCCCGATCACCCAAAAAATGGTGTGCAATAGCACACGAAAAATCATCGAATTGAGGCGTATGCTCGCTTCGGGGCTCGTTTTGACCTTCAAATGGGTCGGAAAAGCCGTGATGGCCAAAGTATGCATAGAAAAGTCTTGATCGGACGTCACCACAACAAATTTGGCATTTTTGACGTCGGGATCCCGATCACCAAAAAATGGTGTGCAATAGCACACGAAAATCATCGAAATGAGGCGTATGCTGCTCGGGGCTCGTTTGACTTCAAATGGGTCGGAAAAGCCGTGTGGCCAACCGTATGCATAGGACAAGTCCTTGCACGGACGTCCACGAACAAATTTGGATTTTGGACGTCGGAATCCCGATCACACCCAAAAATGGTGTGCAAAAGCAACGAAAAATCATCGCATGATGCGTATGACCCGCTTCGGGCCTCGCATTTTGACCTTTCACATGGGTCGGAAAAGCCGTGGATGGCCACCTATGCGAGACACCGTCTTGACGGACATCACGACAAATTTTGCATTTTTGACGTTCAAATCCCGATCACCCACCCAAAACTGGTGTGCAATAGCACTGAAAATCGTCGAAATGATGCGTATGACCGCTTCGTCGGGCTCGTTTGACCTTCCACATGGGGTCAAAAGCCGTGATGGCCAACCGTATGCATAGACAAACGTCTTGACGACGTTCCACGCACAAAGTTGGCATTTTTGACCGTCGGAAATCCCGATCTACCCCAAAAATAGGTGGGCAATCGCACCGGAAATCATCGAAATCGGCGTCAATGCGCAGCTTCGGGGGTTACTCGTTTGACCTTCAAATGGGTCGGAAAAAGCCGGATGCCAACCGTCTGCATAGAATCAACAGCTGACGACATCCCCGAACAAATTTGGCATTTTTACATCGGAATCCCGATCACTCCAAAAAATGGTGTGCCATAGCACACGAAAAATCATCGCAATGAGGCGTATGCTCGCTCGGGGCTCGTTGACCTTTCAAATGGGCGAAAGCCGGTGATGGCCAACCGTATGCATAACAACGTCTTGATGGGACGTCCACACCAAATTTGGGCATTTTTGACGTCGGATCCCGATCACCAGCACCCAAAATGGTTGCAACACTAGCACACGAAAAATCATCGAATGAGGCGTATGCTCGCTTCGGCTCGTTTTGACCTCATCAAATGGTCGAAAAGCCGTAATGGCCAACCGTAATTCATAGGACAACGACTTGCCGGACGTCCCCGAAAAATTGGTCATTTTTGACGTCGTAGTCATCCCTGTAATTTCCTTTCATTCAAGGAGGCCACTTCTAAATAATTTTGAAAAGGGTTTTCAAACCTTCAAGTTCCTTATTCTTGTTCCTAAGTCTGAGTATTTTGTATGAAAGAATTTTAATGATTAAAACGATGAGTTGTTCTTAGGTCTACATGATGATTTTAATATCAAACCACAATGGAAACATTTTTATAACCTTTGAGTAACTCTTTCGCTTGTGAATGATTTTACTGAGCCTGTTTAGGAATGTTATAGTTTTTACTGTTTTGTATATTTTCTATTTTTTAGCTACTTCTCTAAGGTATAGTTTATGATAAATTATTGAAGAACTTGTGAATACATGGTGAGAGCTTTGATGAGTGGTAAGTTGGCTATAGTATCTATGTTTTGTACGAAATCTCTTGAGTGGTATGTCTAGCACTTTTACTGGCGTGGGTTTTTATCTTGAATTATTGAATAGGAATTTTTTATGTTTTTTTTTGAATAAGTATGTTTAAGGCATAATTATTGTGAAGTAAGATGAGAATGAGATGTTCTTGTTGATGGGATTTCTGAAGCTTGGTATATGAATTATCTATGAGATTATGTCAAAGTGAGTTATATGCCTTTTGGGGTGGAAGTATGCTAATGTTTGAAATTTGAGAGGAAGCTGTAAGCATGTTAAGTAGACCAGCTGACTATAATCCCAGATATTTCTAATAAAGGTTTAGGATGAAAACTTCCTGAATTTATATGTGTTGTCTCCATACGTTTTCCTTAACCATAGTAACGAATTTTTAAACGCCGTGGGAGTTATGCTTATCACTGAGAGGATATAAAAAGAGATGGTTTACTTCGACTTGAGATGTGTATCCAAGGGTACCTCTTGAAAATGAGTACTCATCCGTTAGTAGACCAATGACTTATCTTTAGAAGCATATCCTTATGATCTTTACTATGTGCCCACATGTATATCTATTGGATAATCCATGTAAAGCCTACGAGAATCAACCCCACCCTAGGCAAGTGTGGATCCTTATCCGATAGAGGTTCTATCGTGCTCCATGTCTAACTCCTCCATGGGCGATTTAGAAATCCATTCCCCATCAAAAGAACGAAATGAACTAAGTACCTAAAGATTAATCTACTAATGGAAGGTGTGGTAATTAGACTCTAGTTATCCATTGCACATTAGACAGTTCACAACGGATTCTTGTGTTTCTTTATATGTAATGTATGAATGTTCCCATTCTATGAAATGAAAGTGGAAGTTAGCGATTAATTCGAATTTTAAAAAAACCTGTTAAACTAATGTCCTTGTATAATTAAGGTTATGAATGATGAGTTTGGTGTACCTAACTCATGGAAATCCTTAAGCGAGCAGAAAGTGGGCGAGTAGTTAGTTCGGATGTTATCTCACCTTTTACGTTATGTAGTTGCAAACCATTGGGCAGCTAGAATCTAGTGATGTTCTAATGCAAGTATGTTTCTTAATGTTTTATTTTGAATTGTGAACTTGTTACTCTTATGAAGTAAATCAATAATGGGTATCCTTTAGGATCACTTAGGTGTCTTTGAAGGAATGTATGGGTGGTTCCTTCATGTCTCTCTAATTTATGAGTCTTTTGGATACCTTGGTTAAGGAAACTTCTAGGAAATTGTTCACCTATGTAATTTAGAAGAGTTCACTTAATTCATCTTTGAGTTTCACTATAAAGTGACTTCTTATGTAAAATCTTGAAAATCCTTTCCTATGTGCTTAAATGATGAGTTTATGTGTTATTTCACTTGTATGGTCATGAAGGTTACTTAATTGGCGTGAAACTTAAATTTCTACTAAAACGTCCATTTTGCATGTTTTTGCATATTTGCTATACTTAGCAATATTAGTATAATAAACCTTATACTTTTTCTATACTTTATAAGTATAAGGTTGGAGGCAAGGTTTGAAGACTAAGAAAAAAAAGCTTGGTTAATCGCTCTCTCAGACTAAGGCAATGTCTAATATATTTGAGGGTATAATTATTTTTTTTAGTTTCTACTATTAAGAGTTTATTTGTATTTTCATTCAATTAAGGGGGTCGTGTCCCTAAGATTTTAATTAATGTCTTTAGTTATCTTGTGAAGATGAGACTATCTTAGTATTTATGAAAAATATTTATTATTATTATTATTATTAATGTAGTGAAATTTTTTAATTTCGCACTAACTTTTCATGTTTTATTCGATGAATGATATCTACAAGGCTAGTACAAGATCTCTGAAAGGTCAAGTACGCAATTGTTCCAATCTAAAGAAGGGTTGCCCCATCTTCTAGGGGTACTTTCGGATGTTACACTCATATACTACTTCCACATAGGAATCAACATATAAATACATCACTACAACCATATAATTCATTTAAATCTCATTTAGCATTTCATAATATAATATTTCTTTTACTTAGGTCCTTTACTCCCAAGTAAACCCTCTAGTTTAAAACCAAACTTGTTGCAATTCATGAATAGTGTCCTCATGTACTACCCCACTAAAGCAAGCACCTTTATGGTTCAACCAAGGTGATCATTCGGACAACATTTACAAAACTTGACCGGGTACCCATTAATACAACATAAAATAGAAATAGACTTTATCCACATATTATCAACCTATACATGCACCTCTATAAGACTCAATCCAAAAGACCACATGCAAATCAAGTGTAATCATAACATCATAAACAGGCAATGGTCAACATTAGCATTTTGGAATTAATTTAATTAAAAACATTAATAACTTACTCATAATCCCAATCTACGCCTGCTCGTGAATGTCAGTTACGTCTCATAACCTCACACATACTTAGTAAACTCACAAAGAGACCCATAAGCATCTCATTTACTCCATACTGAACATGAAAACTAATACTCAACTACGTACATATTAGACCTTATAAATCATATATCAATGTAAGACCAACATCAGCATGTTCAAGTAAGAGCTCATATATAGTCAATAGAACCAATATCATACACATTCAAGGTAACACCCCATCCATATAGTCCCAAGAAGACCAACATCAGGCATCTACGTAGACCTTATCACTGGACACCAATAGGAACATAAAAGTAAGTAATATCCATAAATTGTGGATAATAAACATATACATATAGAACACCTTCATAAAGTTCCTTCAAGAGACTACTATGCACTGCATAGGTAAATCCCATAACCCTCACCTACCACTAAGATTTTCCCTTAGGTTATCCTAGTTAGGGTCATTACATTAGTTTCCACTGTCCATTTACGTTTGGGAAATTCATCCTTAACCGACGTAAGACCATGTAGTTAAAATGGAAATCTGGTGTTGTAGAACCCCCCCACCGAAGCAGGTTCTAATCTTCAAAGGTATTAAAATTAACATCATTCTAAAACATTTTGGTGTATCCACTATCTAGTACTATGTTGGAAACTAGTTTTTGAATAAGACATATTTATTTGGCCCCTAACTACAGATATATAATTGACCCTCTTACATATCACTCAGCACTAGATTCTCATCTCATGAGAAAACCATGGGTGAATCTCTCTCTAAGGGAAGCAACCCCTTATAAGTAATCATAGGTGAATCTCCCCCAAGGGAAGTCAACACCTTCATGAGAAACCATTGGTGAATTTTCCTGCCAAAGAAGTCACACTTTCTCATTGTCACGTTTCATTCGTGCTAAGCTAATTTTTCTTTTTTAGAAAAAACTTTATTAACACTATTTCATAAATGGATTTTGAAGTATTAACTCTCATATTCTTAGTCTAGCTATAGATGAGTGTTTTCCTTTCATAAACCTAATCATGTGAGAAACCTTTTACATGGACATATCATATTCAAGCATAGTTTAGTTTAGAGTACAATTGACAAACTTTTGAAGCGAACTCTAATTTACTTAGGTTATCATAGATTCTTCATTATGCATTCCGTTTATGTGTGTATATGTTTTATTTCATGAGGACAACCTTTAACCTACCACCTTTAACACTACAATCTCTGCATACGTTATCAGATCATATCCTTTGATGTTCATAGCTAGCTTAATCATGCATTCATATCTATGCATTTAATCACCCTAGAAAATATTCTCATCAAGGTAGACAGGTGCGATGTATAGGAAAAGTGTCATCACCTTTACTATACTAGGTCACCTATAAAGTCATCCTAGTTAAGATACATTTTCATACTTTTTCGAATGGCTTATAGACTTAAATGCACAGTAGTAACATTAGTGCATATGAGATTATCTTTCATTAAGACACCCATGAACCTATACTACTTAATAACATGAATGATTTGTGTGTGTACTGGAAACTCATCAACATAAATTTTATAGGACATAATATTGAGTAATACACCCTCTTTAAGACCACAATACACATTCAAGCATAGACCCACTACCACATAATCGCGTAGGAGACAATTATCTTCAAGATTGCATCCAAGACTCCCTAACATTGCTAAGTTAACCTTCATAGGGTAGCATCGGTTATGGGGTCATTTATCATTATACTTCATCAATTTAACGACTAAATGACCACAACCATCCGACATATCTATCGTCTTCAATGGAGACCACCCTCAACCCCTACACCATGAAACTAAGAGTGAAAGAACTAGGTCATATGGTTCACAATGGGTGATTCTCATCACCACACCACACTAATAATTCATATGCTTTCTCAAAGTCCCTGATCAAAACATTATAATACTAACATTAAAGTAACACCGCCAACAAAAGTGGACCTACCACACAATGCCAACAAGGCACATAAACTACAAATTTAGAAAGTAGAGACATAAGGAACTCGCACATTCACCATGCTATGATTAAAAGCATCAATAAAAAAAAGTACATTAGCTTAGCAAATAACATAATCAACAATCACAATCCAACATCATCTCAACAAGATCAGATTACCCATAGAATAGGCTAATTGGGAGAATTGGAGAGGAACATGGTTGATCCATAAAATTTGGTTTGAAATTTCCCATTTAGAGTTGCGATGAGAAATATGTATCCTGGATCATTACTTTATTTACGTAAAAAATAAAAAACAAACCTAAGATTGAATAGCAAACAAACCATCATGATCTTATATATCAATAGGGTGTTACAATATTAGGCATTAAGCATTATAATATTCTATTGTAGAGAAGTGTGATAATTCAATTCTCTCCATCCTCTCAGTTGGTTTAGTTTTTCAGTCATACAGATATCGTGTTATAAATTATATAAAAGCCACGAGAATAAAGTAGAGAGAAGACTTCTTATTTTTTTCGTGAAGAAATCATTTATACTGAAGAAGAACTCCTATAATTTTAAGGGAACAATTTTGTTACTTGTTTTCCTAAAGATCTGGTTCCTAAATTTTCTCTAAAACATAGACTTCACTATATTTATAAGACATTCTTCTAATTTAACTTAAATATTTATCCGTGTGCAGTCCCATGACGTTTACATATATATTTAGAATGAAAAATTTTAATCTTTTAACAGCTACAACATAGAATTTCAGATTAACTTGTTAAAGAAAAAATGGATTATTATTTATATCACTCTTAAATTGTAAATATTAAAATTTATATTTAATTTTAATAATTATAACAAATCACCATGAAAAGTTGACTAAAAAATTATAATAAAATATTCGTCTGCAGTAGTAGAGAAAATAAAAGGTAAATCATATATCAATTAGTCAAATAATTAATAATAATAATTTTAGGGATAATTTAACAGACCAGCCACTGCCTCCAAGATTTAACTCTAGAACACTTACCAACCTCCCTGTTGTTTTATTATATTACGGTCTACTTCCCCTTATTTTCAATTACTTTTAACTAATTTCTTTAAACAGATATATAATAAATATAGATTAATTTAGATTTAAATTTACCATTTTTTATTAAATTTCTTCATGTAACGACCCAAATGGATATGCTAAGTATGCATAATGTGTCTAGAATGCCAAACGATAGACTGGGTGATTCACCCACGGATTGAATGCGCGTCGAATGATAAACTTCAGACCCTTGTATCATCCAAGACAACTAACATGGGGAGTTTATTTGAGATTAGGAACTTTGGGTCCCAACCATGTAGGGCTCTCGAATCGAATATTTACTTGAAGGAGTCTTTAACCTACCGAACTTAAAGGCAAAAATCTTAGGTTTGGAGGGTGTAGGGGTAAATACTCTTTCTACATTTAAAGGGTGTATCGTCTTAGCCTAAATGATATAATTCATGTATTTAATTAACAATGTGGCAGTGTCATTTGGGGGAAAAGGGCCAAAATTGGGCTTTTGAAGTGAAGTCTTGCTCTACCCAGTTCGAATCCTAGGTGGACGCATGAATTATTTTTTTTTTAATTTAAATTGGTTATTTATATAATTAACTTATATTATATTATTTCATTATTTATTATCTGATTAAATAAAATTAAATCATATTTTTTAATTAATTACTACAAATCTCTTATTTTGACTAATGCTAAATTAGACTCCTAATTGGTTTTAGAAAACTTTCTCTCCCACACTCATCTCATTCTCCCGCTCTGACATCTCCTAAACCTCTTACTTACGATTTCTATGCCAAATAACTGTCACGAAACCGTAGGGTAATCAATTTTTTTCACATTGAAGAACTCACCAACAACCAAAATATAAAAACAAAAAAGCGAAATCAATTACGTGGGCAAAGAGAAGTTTGTCCGTCTATTTGTGTTACTTTGAGGGAATTTGGATTTGGGACTGTTATTTTTGGAGAAGATTTGGGTAGAACGAGTCGAGATTTAAACAACATAAATGTATGTTTTTTTTTAACTCTTGGTCCCTTTCCCACAACCGGCTGAATGCTTAAGATGGAAAATATACTTGAAACCTATTGTTTTCCCCCGTTCTTTTGCTTTGTCAAACTCCTTGTCCCTAGTATCCCTTTGATCTCTATTTGCCAAGGTTATAGATCATGTTGTGTGGTATGTTTCTTGTGTTTAGTATGAATTTTGATTTTCCTGATAATGTTTGTCTTGATTATGTGTTTTGGAATTTTAAGAATGTTAAGTAGGTCAAGACCGAAATTATGTTTAAAAGTGGATCATGTTTTTATGATTGAATTTTATGTGCTAATTTTGGTGTAACTCATGAGATTGGTAAAAGTGTTGTAATTTGCTATATGAATGGTAATTCTCCTTTTGATGAAATATCTATAAAAATATGACACTAAAATAATGCACAAGAAGGATCCACGAAAGCCTTAATACTTAAAGTATGATGAAGATAAAAAAAGCTGAAATAGTGAACAATTTTCCAGCATTGGTAGGTTGGATTGCGGCCAACAAATGATACCAAAAATGCAATGAAAAATTATGTAAAATAAGTGAGATCACTAAGGGATTAAACCCAAGACATCTTTACATTAAAGATACAAAAAAATTAACAAAATTTAAGACAAAAATGGATGGATTGGAAAGACTATTTTCAAGCCTGCTCGAAATTGTAGTCTCCGGCCAACTTTTAAAAAAATAGCCTTCGGTTTAATTTTTTATAAAATGTGTTGGTTAATTGGGATTTGCACCCATGACATCACTAAATAATAATACATAAACTTTCATGGAAAAATGCAATGTGAAAAGACTGATGTGTGAGTTGTGGATTTAAAACCCATACATGCTTGAGTGGATGACAGAGTTAGCTTAACAATAAAGGAGAAATAAATTTGAGAGTGGGAATTGACACCCACAACCTCTTGTATATTTTGATAAGTTGAAGAGATTATTAAAAGAAAAATATTGATCTTGTAAGGGGATTGGGTACCCCAACCTCTTGACTAAACGAATAAGGAGAGGAAAAAAAGGAAAAAGAGAGGAAATATATGGGGTTGTATCGGGATCGAACTAGGGTCCCCTAAATCTTAATAATGCGATTATCGATTTGTAAAATAAAATTAAGTGATGTCCCAAGGGAATTTCGAAATTGGTTTCGCTTGCACAATTCCTTACGGACACATAAGTAATATGTAATTAAATATCTAATGAATTTTGCCTCTACCAAATCAAATTAATATCTTTCGCTTATCTACAAGATGCATAAGTATTGATCCACATAATCTGGTTAAATATGGAATCACTTAGACAAACTATGAATGAAGCCCCTGACTTGTATAAATAGACTTAATAAGTATACCTACGTTTAAAAGTAATGAACCTAAAATGTAGGTATGAAAATGGATGTAACCCTAAAGGGTTAAGTAACCATTGTTAAACACAATCAAATGGCCAGTGAATTGGCGTATGATGACATTAACAAAGAAATAATGAAATGGAACATTGAAATAACCAAACCCTAGAAGGATCAAAGTAAGAGTAGGAAAACACTAAATAGCCAAAGTGCATTGACATATAATGAAATGACTAATTGTAAAATGGGGTGAGTATTATGGAACAAAATGTGCTAATTGTTAATGAAATGGGTAACAACCTGAATATTCAGGATAATGTCAAGTGATTAGAGCATCTCAAATGAGCCTAATTAAAGTTACCAACATACTCACCTATAGAGTGTAAATTAATGAAGAGCCCAATATCTGATAACAATGAAAGTATTATGGACACACTTAATAATATGATGAGATGATAAATCATCTATGAGCGAGGATATCCTATCCTCATACGAGAGCCAAATTCCATGACGGATGAGTTTTAATGTAAGTGAACTATACTGAGCACCGATAGCAGTTATGAGCGTTTATGTCCTGTTGGCATCCTACTGAACAGGGAGCAACGTCGCATGACTCATTAAAAAAAAAAGAGTTCATTAATAATATTTAAATAAGGTTTTTAAAAAAATGGTTAAAATGATAAAATGAATTTCGAAGGGATTAAAGGGGAGTCGCCACCTATTTTTGGAAAAGTAGGAAACCAATTATAATTAACTTAAAGGAAATGTCTACGATAATAAATTTTATTCGAGGTAAGGGGTTCAAGTTTACGAAGGAAAAGGTTAATCACCCTTCGAACTCCCATAAAGTTGTTCCCTGACTGAGTTCTTTTTTCCAATTGAGGAGAAATAGTATTCATACAGTAATTAAAATTATGCAATAAACACTAGTACGTGAAGTAAATGAGAAACGGCCTAGGCTTTTCCAATTTCAATCTTTTACTATAAGGAAATAAAAAATATAATTCGAGCCTTTTCAAATGACTGTCATGTGTAGCAATTATGCGTACTGTACAAAGTGTTAGTAATAAATAGAGAAATAAAAATACTGAATAATACTAACTTAAAAATACAAATCCATCTTATTAATTATGGGAAGGCCCTTGGAAACGACAGTAAGTTCTCATCGGCCCTTTTAACTCTTTACCAAACAGTTATATGAACTTAACTAAAAAAATTTCTGTCTTTTAAAATTGAGGAGCCTCCAAAATCGATGTAGAGATTTTTTATCATTGGTCATTTAAAAACTTGTGATTCCCATCCACCTGAACATATACAACCGCCCGAAAATATATAACAACTACAAATAATATTAAAAATATACTACATTACTTATTGAGTTTTTAACCCTATACTAAATGAGAAGAAGCTAAATTACTTAAGATAGTTATATATATAGATCAACAAATGATTACAATAAACATACAAAGATAAAAAAATGTAACCTCATTGATAAAGAAGAATTTAACTAACTACTATCACTGCAAAACAAACTTTAATTTTAATTAACAAGAAAATCTAACGGGAATATAAAATGATAAAATAAACCATAATAAAACAATAACCACTAAAAAACTAGAGTGGCTGGATAAATAAAGAGAAATGATAACAAACAAATAACTTTTACCAACCAATAAAAACACAATGCTTCTTAAAAATTATCAATACATCACCACAAAAATATATAAATACCTTAAAGCCATAACATAGGAGCTAACGAATAAACTCTTTATGCTAATTTATAATCGAATAAAATAATCATGTAACACAAAATAAACAAACCTGTGCATCCATCCATAATAACATAAAATGAAAACAAAAAATGAACAAGGCATAAAAGGTAAAAAGAAAAAAAAATTAAAAAATTGATCACAAAATAACAGATAACTAAGATAATCATCAGTGATAATACCCGACACCAAAGAATTAATTAAACTTACAAGAAAATAAAATATGAGAAACAATAATCAATTAATCATGAAGAAAGAACAAATCCGTGATGTATCAGATTACCATGGTACTACTCTTGGCCGGGCGAGTCTGGGAGTTCGTTTCTGTCTGAATCACGATGAGGCTGTTGTTTGTTGAGTTTCGTGCTCCTTCGTCGGAAAATGATGTTTTCTTGTTGTTTTTTTTTGAATGGCCTGATTTACTAGCCTGTAAAAAGATGGGTAAAATCGTAATAGGAAGAGGAATGGGGACCGACGGGCCTTTAGTTTATTTTAAAATTGGCTCATCGCAGCTTTGAAACTCCTCGCCGAAACTACTGGTTTGGGTTGTAGCTGCTGTGTGCATAAAAAATAAAAAAAATAGTGGAATTTTGGACTGGTAAGGGAGATTTATTGTGGCGAGCTCGTGTTGGTGTCTAAAGCTCGGCGAAAATGAAGCAGGAGAGGCCGTTCATTCTGGATAGCTATGCTAGCAAATGTAGACGAAAAAAATAAGGGAAAAAGATGAGTTTTTGGCCTTGTTTGGAGTTGGTTTTTGCTTCGTGGTTATGGACTCAGGTCGATGGTTTGGTGGGTGGTGACAACTCAGTCGAAGCTCGGCGCTCCGTGATCATTTAGCTAGAATATAATAAATAATTAAAAGTGAAAAAATTAAAAAACTCCAAAATTGAACCCAAATTCTAAAATTTTCCACACCCCCCACCTAATGGACCAACTACTTACATTATAGAGATGTTGAAAAATATAGGCCTCATTTTATGATCTTTATATCATGACCAAGACTTGTTTGATTGAGAATATCTGCGAATACAATTGTATTCAAAATTTAAATAGTTTTTTAGCTGGCAGAATATGTAAATGAATGTTAACAGGTAACACACAACAAAGAAAAAAGAATAAGAAAATGTCATAAGAAAATCCAATCACATGTAAAATGTCTTTAACAGAAATAATGATTTTTTTAAAATGCACAATTGTTTGAAGTCAGCTGTGAAAAAATAATAGAAACGAATAATCAACACAATACCAATACTTTGCGAAAAACTGATTATTAGCAACAAATATAATTAAATAACAAAAGAATGTATTTTGAATTATTTAAATAATACTCAAAAAGTCTTAATTAAAATTATCAGACAAAAATTTTGGTGTCACAACTTTCCCCTTTTGTTTGATTAGGATCGATAAAAGAAGAACCTAGTCCCAAACAAAGTTGTGACGAACCCAAATTTTGGTTTGATAAATATTAGAAAAAATAATTGAGACGTTAGTAGAGATTTTGAGTAAAACAAACTCACATCTATCGCTGGGCCCCAAAAATTAATAACAAAGATGGAGATGATTTGTAAATTGAGAAAATGCACATACCGTTGATGTTACTTGAAAAAGTGCACAATGAGTGGTGTACATTTTTGGAATGAAGGATTATGCGAATAACAGTCAGTTTTTTAACTAGGTGACAACACAAACACTCTCATGAAAGGGGGAGGACCCCCACGGGAACATAACATGGCCAGGGGGGAAGAAGGTGAGAAGCCAACGTGGCGGGGGAAAGGGCAACGAACGGAAACTTGAACTTAACATGGCAGTTCACGGAGAGGGCAACCCAAGCTGGCCCGCGGGGAACGAAAGAACGCCCAATTGGAACATGGCCATGGGAAGGAGGGACAACCCACTTGTGTCTCTTTGAAAGGCAGACGACCTAATTTTATATCAATATAATCACTGTGACCGAGGTGACAAGAAAGTTGACTAGAGTATTTGTTGGTATAATAAGTATTAAATATGATGTCTAGCATAAACAAATAAACACAAGGGTAAGTTTAAACATAAGACACAAGGATATCATATCCATAAAAAAATATCCATCATATGAAAGAGGAATAGCTTCCCTTAACCACATCACTTATCCGTAGTGAAGACTTCGTTAATCCGCCTCTAGTAAAGATTACATCATGCAGGCATATATAAAAACACCTCCACAAAATTGTCAACTGGCATAACATACTCTTAGTTATACTTACCTTTTAAATACTGGAGATTCACCCCTATGCATAGTGCATAAATGTTTAATCAGGTACTTGCCGCCTCTTGCCTTAATTACTTTTAGATTGCCGATACTCGTCTCCATATCCTTTATAGCATGAATGTGAGTACTCACCTTCACATAATTCAACATTAATGTGGGTACTCCGCCTTCCACCATTATTTCATACGAAATGAGCATTTCTTCTATGTCCATTCATCTCATAGAATGTGGGGACTGGCTTCTTTTTCAAGTCAGAGGATTAGGGGAATCACCTCACTCCTTTCATATAGAGGTCAAGGTTAATCACCTCTAATTCCATCATTCATTAAGTATATTAAGTCTAGATTTAGTTTGGTGTTCAATACTGCCAACCTATATCGTTCATGTGGAGTAACCTTCGCATTTTTTCATCCGGGAAGCACCCCCTAGACATACCAGCATTGTAGTCCTCAGAGAGGAACTAAGACTACTCCCGTTAAGCATTCATCATAAGCATTCATCATAACTTCATAGGTTAAAAAGTGCAAAAAATTTAAAACTTAATCATGTACAACTACTTCATGAGGTTAACTTAAACTTCTCACTTACACATAATATATTCCTAGCGAGTATAACATAGACTCCCTCGTCTAGAAGATTACATAGTCCTCTACTTTTAAAGCGACATATAGACAAACAAGATAATCTATTATTAAAATGTATGTCTCATATTTAGCCATATAAAAGAAATAGCATAAATTGGCATATCCCTTACACAATTTTAAAAGTGGTCACTTAATGCTAACAAACACTTTATATCTTGAAACACACAACCAAAGTTAAATGATTGTAGTTTAGACTTACCAATGTAACAAGGTAGAGTGATATAATGGCATCATATTTGGAACAGAGGACATACCCACGCCTTGCTAAATGATCCAGCTTCAATCTACATGTCCGTCACGAACCATTTAAGTACCATAACTTAAAATGTTTGGGGGAAAAGGGAGAGAAGGGGTTATCACATCAGTTGTACTAATATAGGATCTATTCAACAGTACCTAAAATAATGAACAAGAGTGAACTTTATTCAAGACCATGTCCACTACTTGACAAGCCTTATGCACAATCAAACAAACCAATACAATCAATAAGCTATATTAGTTAAGGTCCCTCATCATGTACATCACAAACCAACAATACTAACTCTATTAAAGTCAACATGCATATCAACATAATTAAACACTAATCAAGACCAATCTATCATCAAGTTAGAATATAAACAAGCAGCATAAGAGTTCATAAATCCTAACCTAATAAAGACCCTCACTCATACACCCCATTATTAAACTTAACTCCACGAGTTCACTGATTAAGTAAGGCCCCATAAACCTCTCTCAACGAAGTTAACCCAATAAGAGTTATATGAAATGTCCAACTTTATCTACTTTATTTAGAATAACACATCATCATACTAAGAAATAGAGATCAACCACATGTTCATAAGTGAAACCAATATCACATAGTTACAAACATTAACATGTATATAAACATGTACATATCATTTGATATTTATAAGCATATAAGCACATAAGAATATCCTTCTAAGACATCAATCAAGGACAACTTGTGCAACATATAGGTAGAGTTTCTACTGCTACTTAGAAAAAAGTCGAAACCAGTTAGGTCATCACACAATATTAATTAATAAATAATTACGTCAATTGAATCACTACAACATCAATTCATAATAGTTTCATACCTAGGTTCGGACTTGGGTCAATTGCATGATCTAATTCAACCAACTAGGTTTCAAATTGTAAATACCTAGCATAAATTAATTAATAATACTCATAATCTAAAGCATAATAATAATATAAACCCTAAGAAAAATGCATTAGAAGAATGCAATTAGTAACTTAAAGAAACTTACTTAAACTCATCTTTTTTAAATCATTTTTTAAGGAACGCCTTTGGGGAACGGAATACCTAAGGGAAAGACTTGTAACCCTTGTTGATTTTTGCAGACTGATGGAAAAAAAGTAGTTTCATTGATTCCCTAGAATCCCTTTCTGACTTTGGTATTCTATGGAATTTCTTTGAGATGAGAGCGAGGAAGTAAGGAGAAGGAATAACAATTGTGTTTTTGGGAAATATGGAGTTGGGTTTTGGTTTATTAGGTTGGGTCTTATATAGTCTTAACTAATTAACTATACCTCCACTAATCCCCAAATAGTTGACTAACCACCCTACTTAATTAAATTATACACTTTACAACTTAAAAGCAAATAGGGGCAGGATCTAGAGAACATCTCGGTTGTGGGTCCGTAAGTCAAACCTAACCCAAGCCCCCCACCTTCATGCACATTCCTAGATGGTGTTAGAACTATCCAAATTTATCCTTTTGAAAAAATTTATGGTGTCCAACGACGGTGGCAATCAAGGCCCGTTGACTTGACACGCCTCCTACTTGCAAGTCGGCGATGACTACATTCTCTAGATATCCTTTTAGCCATACGCAATGGGTCCTCCTCAAGTTTCCGTTTGGTTGGTTCGTGGAATCGTACGCACCCGGGTACGTTTCACTATAAACGCACTCTAATAACGCTTTTATTTAGAGACACTTTACTACTAAATTTTCTCAAATTTCCAAACTCCTCAAACCCATCAAATAGGCCAAGGCCACCTAGCACCTTTTGGTACTAGTATCTGAACGGTTTGTGAGCTTTCCTTGACGTTTTTGACTCTAAACCTTCTAATGACTTATGATCATTATTTTGATGTTAAAAGTGTTCGAACCCTAAGAAACTTAGTGGGCTTTATACTTTAGGAATGTTATCATGTTTCCATCATGCTGTATCAGTCATTATAGGAAGTATCTCATCCACATTTAACATTTACAATCATAATACGAGTCCTAGGCTTTTACTCTAATAGCCTATATCCATCATCATCATAAATGCTGTTTTTCTTAAGCATTAACACACATCATTTGATCATTGATGCTTTTCAATTAATCTCCATGTTTTATTCCATAGATCATCAATCCTATAAGGAATATCAGACCATTGAGTTTCCACTAAATAGAATCAATCCCACTATGTCACGTAAACCCTAAAATCATAGGACAAACATGGTACATGTGATTCATCTGATTAAATACATGCAATTCAATCCATAAAGAATCATGGATGAATTCCATCTTTAACATTCGTAAATAACCCAAAAAAAGATTAAAATTTGAAAATGGATCTTGACCTAGTTATGAGTCCTAAAATTTTGGCCTCATCTAGGATTTATTTTACACAAATAGTGTCCTCAATTTCTATTTTATCGCGATATCTGTAGAAAAACTTTTAAATTTTATGTTTTTTTTAGGATTTTGTAGGAACGAACACTTAGGCGTAGACCAAGAAGAAAAAGAATAAAGATGCAAGTGTGCATTACCAAGCACACTTTTGCTATGCACGGCCGTATAGAAAGTTTACATGTTCTCTCACAAGACAGTGACCCGAAGGAAGTGCATCAAAAGGCAAACAAAAAGTGAAGTCTCTGCTTCGCAGAATTGTTACATGAAGTAGAGTTATTCCTCCCAACATTACATCTTCATGATAAAAAGTCCAAGACAATAACGATGACAAATAGATAAAAGACAATATCGCGATCACTTCACATTACAACTAAAATATCACCAACACTAAACTGAAAAGCCTATAAGATGCTAAACACTTTTATTATTTAGGAGGGAATTAATTTGAGTATAGAAGGATTTCAGAGAGATTTATGATACACTTAATATTTTTAATTTAGAAACATTATTCTGAAATTTTCTATCATGTTTGGAAAAGGCTTTTCCAAGAAGCTTGAGAGAAAAAAGTTTCTCTTTCACCTTAACATTGTCTTTTCCATTTGTACCTTCTTTGAAATTTTAGTTTTTTTATCTTAGACCTTTATTTGATTCCTTTATCTGTTAAGTATTATGATTTTTTCTTTGATATGTGGCTAACAACCTCATTCCTTGGGGTGGGATTTAACAAATATGTGTTATACTAATTTTGGTCTTGCTTCCTGTTTGGAATAGATATATTTTAACGGTGATATCCCCTAGGTGTTTTAGTTTCTTTGACTGGTTTTGTAGTTGCAAACACAAAACCCTCGATGTTTCAGCTTGCTCGAAAGGGACGTAACCAAAGCACGACCGCAAGACTGATGGCTTCAGGAGTGGGTTGACTGAGGTCCAGCCCGAGAGATGAGCCCTTAGTCACCTATCAAAGCCCCCTCTGTCGTAGATCAGGGGGTTTTTGGTGTGTACGGCTTAAGGCTACTTAATTTAACAACTTGACATATGGGTAAGTTTGCCCTACCTGGGAATTACTTTCACTTAAACTTAGCCGAGTCACCATTTTCCTTGCAAATTTCTTATAAAAAGCTGTCACCTATTAGTGGTGTGTCAACATATAGTGGACGGTCACACCCCCAAAATCTCTCTCATCTGTTCTCCTCGACTCTCCTTATTTTTGTCATTTCACAACTTGTGACAAAACACCTTCTGATATTGTTATTTGTAGTAGAAATTGCATGTCATTTTTTAATACTCGAAAATGTCTTTCTATCACGATTTAGAATGGATTCTAAGTAGCTAACTACTACATTCATTACCAGAACCCTTGACATTACCCAACCCTTGGTTGAGTTACATTAATATCTTTGATTTGTAGACACTCAAACTAGAGGTTATGGTCGTTTTACACGAATATAAAAGAATAGATATGGAAGCAGAAAAAGGTGGTCACTCAACAAGTGGTGTCCTAAAAATGCCGTTGCTTTAGAATTTTTAGTTCTTTGTGGTGTAGTTTTCCACGACATTTAACCTCTAATTTTGTTTGGTGGTTAAAATTCCTAGGAAGTTTCAACCTGAATGGTAGTAATGGTCATTAGGTAGGCCATCAGGACAACAATGTCATTTGGGGGGACCGTTTGGGCAGAGCTAAAATCAATGACTCACATTCTCTTGGGAGGTGTCCGAGCTCCTCTTTCCCCCACAAATGCAAACACAATATATCCACCATAACTAGTACTATTTGCATATTTGGCAACTAAATGGACTTTTTTAGTGGACTAACTCACGAGTACCACATGAGCACCTATCAAACGAAAACTTTTGTGGATATGTGGTGGACCATTCTCAATAACAAAGTTGAGAACATCTCTCAAAATTAGTATTTACTCATTAATTGGGCGAATTGTTGCAAATAGTTCGGCGAAGTTTCTACACCACTCACACTTCATAGGAGGAATTGGTTTTCGAACTTTCAATATATGAATTTTTGCCCTCAAAGATGATATGACCATTCGAGATAGTTCTACAAGCTTTAAGAGTTTGAATGATACACTTACATGAAATTTTTTCGCTTTCGATTTAAAAGATTGACCTTCATGCCCAACGCATGTATTTTTCCCCCGAGAAAGACCCTCCTCAAATACTTCTATTGGATCATATACTTAGTCAATAAGGGTGGCTGACTAACTTCCACTAGAAGATAATGCGTCAAAATTCTAGATGACATTAAACCGTCAACAGGGAATGTCACTTATAGGACCAACTTTACTCTCCAGTCACCTTTCAATTATCTAAACAGAATACAACAAAAAACAACAAAAGGGACCATATATGGACAAGATCATGAAGGAGGCTTGATATGTATCCCAATAATCTCATGGGATTAAGGATTCGTGGGTGTCAATGTTGTGGGGACTTTTGGGAGTAATAAAATAGCATGATGACATAAAGTTTGAAGCTTTATATGTGGAAATGTAAATGTTCATAGAAAAACCAAGCTGGGTTACGCGATCGAACTACCTAAGGCGGGTGGTAACAAAATGTTTTGCTAGATATGGAGATGGAAGGATAGAGACCAATAATGAGAAGTAAAATTTTTACTTGGAAGGATGAGGACAGGGATAGGTTTTCCTCCATTGAGTCAACAAAAACCCCAGGATTCAGAATGTGGTAAATCTGAATATATCATCCAACAATTCCCAACAAGTTTGTAGGATCACACAAAATCTAAATGGTATGAAGAAAGATGTATCCAACCTGTATAGATTGTCACCCTCGTAATTAGTCTCATCAAATCATTTAGAGACCTAGATGGGGCCACATCTTAATCTCATCTCAACCAGAGACATCAAGAGGGTTGTGCCTAGGGAACTATGGATAACCCCAAGGGTGAAACCCGAAGATTGACTTGTCACATTCCACAACGTTAACTAGACATTTTTGTGGGTGGCAACCCAAAACCATTTACGTCCGATTTATTTTTTATCTCTTTGAGAAAATAGAATGTGTAGGGGTTAAAATTCAGAAATAACATGTGCTTGAAATATGCCAGGCTACATTGAACATATATTTTGGCGGAACTCCACAGTTTTTGTGGAACTAATCATGCTCCGCTGTTTTTCTCTATTCACATAAACAAGTTGAGTCGGCAAAATCGTGGAATAAATAGACCCCCCACATAGTGAGGGTGTTTAGATCCTCATTGTTCGAATAAGATTTTAGCATAGCCATGTTTAATTAAGTTTTTTTAAAGTATCAATGGAATTTGGAGTCATTTTGATGTAAAACATCAAGGGACGTTAAAGATTTCGATGTTTTTATGTTGTGTATATCTGTGTAGGAGATTATGAGGTCCATATATGATTTAAAATGATGTTTTAGCAGTATGGTAGTCTCATGAAGTTTAAGGTAAAACGTCCAAGACGTTCGAGAGATTTTTATTATTTTTCCCTTGAGACATGCCATTTTGTGGTGTCTTGATGTTCCTTGCAATGTTTGACTTGTGTTTACGTGTTTGTTTGGGTGGAAACTGATGTTGGAAGGTCCTTCAAAATGTTAAGGTGTATATTTCCGTTTGACATGTTTGGGACAACTCACAAGGACTCCAAAAAAGGTCCTACAAATGACCCAAAGGCGGTCGAGACACTACCTGGAAGTGTCAATCGACTAAACCAAATAACCCTGTCGATGGGGAGGCTATAGCAATTCCAAAATCTTTTCTTGTTCTAGAGCCTAAGACAGTTTTCAAAAGGTTTAGAAACTATTTTTAGTTTAATTTTATTAATGAATATAAGTCATTATATAAGTTTTAGAATCAAAACACCAAGAACGCATCCATGTTTGACCGAAAAACATTCAGGAGATATTCACGTGCCTTATCCTAATTTGACTAGCTGTGTAGAGTTGGAAAAAAGGATAAATTTGTTGGGATCGGGTGTCTAAAATTTATTAGAGTTAGTTCAATACTTTGAGGAGGACCCTTGCATTTTTTATAAGCTTGCGAAAAGGCAGTGTACTTAGATGAAGTGCAATCGACGAGGCGTGTGTCAATCGACGGAGCATCTATGGAAACCGTCGCTGAAACTTCATCCAAGTTCTGAAGAACCATTTGTTCACATTATCTGAACACAGGACGGCGTACAACCATACGGTTTGGTCCTTTGGCCCGTCAATTCATAACGGGCGCAGGTCGGGGTTTTTTCTATGAGGTTTGTTTTGTTGCATGTTTCTAATTATTCATTTGAATTAGTTTACCTTTTAGGATGTTAACTAGGTGTTGGATAGATTTAATTAAGTTTCTTTTAATAAAACCACCTATGTTTGTTTTAAAAATCCCTTAAGGGCAATTAGACTAACCTAAGCTCTAAAATTCACAAAAGAAAATCCTACTTCCTTCTCTGTTTTTTCTCTCTCTAGTTTGAGAACTCCATTGAAGACCAAGATAGGGTTGGCTTCCATTCCTGTGATAAAATGGTCGTAGTTTCTTCTTCTCTCCATCAATCTTCTTTGTTAGTAAGATATGATCTTCCTTTTACCTTTGAGACCTGTTTCCTCAAATGGTTCCACAAAGTGATTCAAAAGTTGGGTTTTCAAAAGGGATTCATACACTACGAAGTGCTGCTGGTGAATACTTTGTTGGTATATTTATTTGGATACTATGAATATATTAACAATGGTAATTTTAACTCAATATAAATATCTTTAATTTAATTGTTTTATCTATTTTGTAGAATGAACCCCTAGGTTGTGATCTTTTATAGTAAATAGGGTGCATGTTGGTATAATTGATTTGGTTATGGCTGAACTATACTAGATGATGCTATTGTATTATTCTGATTAAACTAATATTTTTACTGTCTTATTATTCTATTTCTTGAATAATTGATCTAGCTTAACTATATTATGGACTTACCTAAGTCCTTTTTATCTAAACCTATGAACTAGTGGATGCTTGTGATGGTTTGATTCAGTTACGTTGTATCATTTTTCTTATTGTATGTGACTGAATTATATCCGTATTTGTTTTCTAATTAAAGGGGTTTTTGATGGTAAACCTTGATATGAATTATTAAGAAGATTTGTTGAAGTCTTATAATCATCCTCAACTTTTTACTTCAATTATGGTTATTTGTAATTAAAGGTGTGATAATTATAATTAAGTATGCCTATGTATTGGAATTGGGAGGTTTGGTATTATGTTGAATTGAAATGTCTAACGTGATTTGGTAAGGGTTGGATAGATGTAAATGTTATAAATGATGGTGATGATTGGTAGCAATGTCCGTATCATGGGGAAAAAAACAATATAAAAATGTTAATGCGCTAACCTCACCTATAGAATTGGAATGACTGACAATACTCATGAAATTATTATTGAACTTGATTAATAGTATGTTTTTAATACAATGGGTTAGACCCTTTGACCTACATTACGCTTCTATGATTAATAAAGGTATTAATTAAATTTCAAAAGGGACTCTAGCTTAGCACCGAGTTGAGTAGAAGAGTAAGTGTCCCTTTCCCACCTAGGGATGGTAGGTATCACTAATTTACACGTGGTTTTGAGACTCCAATTCATGTATCATATGAAATAGTCTCAACTAATATCTCCCTAGTTCTTTAACTAGTTGCCATCCATAAGAATAATTAGCTATGGATCCACATAGTTAACTAATGTTTATGTTTTGGTACTACCTTGCAAGTAGTGTTGCCTTTTTTTGGTTTAGGGGTTTCCATGACACTCGGTTCCATATTAGATCAACGTGGTCTAATGTCGGTTAGTAAGATGTTCCAAAAGTAATGATTAAGGATGAACTCTAGCTAGAATTGCCTAAAGAGGTTGAGATGAGTCTCATTTCTAACTTCTGATCATTAGGTTCATTTCCAGCATGAGTCCAAACATTATTTTGAGGATGATTACATGAAATGGCTTGCTTCACTTGTCATATTTTCAACCGCCTAAAGATAGATGGCCCACGTCTGTTCGTACTCTCTCTCATTGTTAGTCATCATTAGCACCTTAGTGAACTTACTCTGAAAAATGGAACAACACATTAAGGTATTTTGAGTTTCATCGAAATCTATTTTGGAGAAGCGCCTATAAAGGCAACCAATACTTCAGCACTCGTCTATTACTTATAAAAGTTTCTACTACAATTATAAATGAAAACCCTTGGTTTGAAAGATTTAAGACCCGATATTATTAATGAAGAAGACAAGGGAAAATTAATAAAAACAAATGATTATATACAAAGGATGAATCTTGTTTAATAGTTGAACCAAATAATTTTTTGCACACTAATTAATATTAAATAATTTTTTTTTGTTTTTTTAAGTAGTGCACGTTCTAAAAATTCTAGTTTCACCTTTAATGCGGTATCCTTTACAAGTCAAGGAGCAGACAAATTGTATTTATATCAAGAATTGATATGTCATAATTAATTGTATTTGACTTGATTCATAACAATTTCTCAACATAAGAAACATTAATGGTAAACCACAAGGTAGATGAAAAAAGAATACAGACAAAGCACACGTTAGAGATTAAAAAATAAAAAGCACAATAATCAAATTAAAGCATACCTTAGAGATTAAATACTGAACATAAATCAAAGCAAGAAAGATTTATCGTCATTTTCATCATAATCTAACAACATTTTTTTTAAAATGTTGGTGTAACAGAATAAATCTTAAAACGATTTAAATAAAAAGCTTTACCATTTTAAAGTATTTTAGATGTAGTGCTCCAATACTGAATAGCAAGTATCGAGCTCCATGAATACTAAAATCTGTCACTTCAAAAATCAAAGCATAAAATGAAAAAAAATAAATTAGAACAGATTATGGAACATGATAAAAAATAACTAAAAAAAAAGTGAATCTCACTCTCAACCTGAGACTTCGATTATTAAAGATACCCTCATACATAGCACAAAAATATTGAAGATTAAAAATAAATATAATATCATAATACTAATCATTCTCACAGTAATAATTCTAATTCATAATCATCACTATAATTGCTTATCTAAAATGAGTAAATAAACAAAAAAAGTTACTTCCTTTTTTGACATTTTAAAACTTATAAATGAGAAAGTTCCTACGATACATTTGTGAGAAAGAAGGGATTTAACCAAAATAAAAAGAAGAGATTATCGTAGGTGAATTCTATATGATAAATTCTGGCAAGATAAATGAATTAAACAAAGTGACGGAGTTTTTGGTCGAGTAGTTCACCTCAATCATAACTCATCGATGAACTCTCAAGGATGAATTCCGACCAAATAAATTAGAGAGGATTTTTAGTTTTAGGTTTTCTAGATTCTCAAACACTGAAATTTGAGATGTGAGAGGAAGAGAAAACTCTAAGCTTTATATATTAGTTTATTGAGTGATGTTATACGTGTGTTAT
The DNA here is from genome assembly GCA_027704765.1 of Solanum habrochaites. Lineage (NCBI taxonomy): Eukaryota > Viridiplantae > Streptophyta > Magnoliopsida > Solanales > Solanaceae > Solanum > Solanum habrochaites. Next base: position 26,293 of record JAKWJA010000693.1, read on the forward strand.
ATCACGAGATTCCTGTTTAAGAATTTTAAATGAGGTGTCATGATTAATAGTTGTTTACTGGGCCCGTTTGAATGGAATAAAGGATAAAAAAATTTGATTAATTATATCTAGGAAAGCTTAGTAAAGTAGTCACAATTCTTAACTTAATTAGTAAAAACATCTACACTTTAAAATATTTAGTCAAAATGTCAATATTTTAAAAATAAATTTTATCCATATACTATTATTTGTCTTTCCTTTTATTTCTCAAAACAATCCAACATTACATATATTCACTACCCATTTAGACTTCTTCTAGACTTTAATACCATTAAATTTATTTTCATCTTTAAGATTTTCAAAAAAAAATTCTCTTTTACCATTTTCACCATTATTGTCTCTCATTGTTGAAGAAGAACTAATTATTAAAGTTCATATAAATTTGTTTAGCTTTATCGATTAATTTAAGAAATCTCTAAACACATAAAGATATGTTCCTAATAATCTTTTATTTTGCGAGATTTCATCAGATTTTGTTTTCGAAATACAAAAAATTATGTTTAATTTTCGGAAGAATTGTAACGCATTATATTTTTTTTTTTTCGTCATTTTTTTAATTTTTAATATGAGTGGTTAACATACTCATCAAATAGTTATGCATTTCAGAAATTTAGTTAGTTGAAACACGATTGTTATGATTTTGATTTATTTTTATATTTTTTGAGATTTAGTATTTGTACTTTATAGTAAGAATCCACAATAACATTCATACATAATTATTGGTTTGATTTTTTTTTGTATATTTCATATTTACTCATTTTCGAATTTTGCTTATCGGGTTTATTAATACACAAATAAACACAGATTCAGATTTGCGAATTTGGTGAGAAAAGAATTGGAAAAAAGGACATAGCAGATGAGAGAAAAAAAGAGTGTCAAAGAAGAAGGTTGCGAAATTGTATTCATATCAAATATATTCATATTAATTTTTTGTTTGTCAATTTATTTTTTCCTTACTCATCATTTGTATTTTTATAAAGATCATTGTATTGTCTTTTTTATTTTTATCATTCAATATCGTATCTCATATGAATGTGGTATTCTTAAGCATAGACGTATCCTATTTTTAACATCAATGTATAGTTTTTTATAATATTGTTTCTGATTTATATCATTTCCACTATGGTACAACTTATCTCATATGAATTTGTATTTCTTCAACTAATTTATCTTGTTTTTTTTAACAATTAAATTTATATTTTTTTAGAAGATTGTATACGATTTTATGATTTTTGCTATTATGCTATAAATTGGTTTCCAAATTTTGTATTCGTTATTTCTTTCATATTCAATGTGTTTTTCTTTTTTTAGAATTTATATCCTTCCGCAACAACTTATTATTTCCACCAATAATGTTTATTTTCCGCCCCACCCCAAAATCTTTGTACCTTTTCATAATCATATTCTACATATTGAGATACGTGCACATACAACACACCAGCCGCACGCACCCTTACTCCCACTTACGCACGCACGTACCACGTACTCACCGCACTGCACGGACGCACGGACGCACGCATAGTATATGATAGAGACAAATTTAAGAAAGGAGTGATAATCACCGGGACGTTGTAAGGTCTGTGATACAATCACAGAATATAATTTTGTTAGAATACACTAGTACAGGGCGGCTGTTTAGAATACATATAACAGGGTCGGGCAGAATGAGTTTACTCTACACCCAACTCGCAATTCCCTCACTTAAACACAAATATATATAATATTATAAAAGCATAGGTTTACACTGAATCATCCGTATACAACAAAGGAAATTGTCAGGGAACACCAATACCATAAAATACACTTGAAAACATATTTTGAAAGTCTGAAAGGTAACAGAATATTCAAATCATAATTAACTTCTTGATCGCGTTCCTCCCATGTTCTCACACCTACTATAAAAAACCATTCCATTTCTAAATCTAGCTTTGCCGCGTGATTTTCTCTTCCTTCCCAAAATAATCATCCAACCTTTTTATGCTTTGGATTACACTTCTAGTACCCCGTACGACGCTTGCCATGCAGAAATCAACCATGACCACACGCTTTGTGAGCCTAAGAGGCAAACCTTCATCCTTATCCGCCTTCACATTATGGATTGGGTGTCTGTAGTATTGTGGAAGTTTCTTCCCTTTTGCGATTGTCCCCACACACTAGGCATTTTGCCAATTTCATACTTGAGATGTAGCATTTCGTGTTTTTAAGAGTTTGGAAATTTTATCATTAACTACGAAAGATAATACAAAACTTTGGTCAAAGAATTTAAAAAATTAGGTTTAATTAAATTTCATCAAAATCTTTTTACATAGAAGACATATAAAGGCACAAATATTTAATGTTATTTTGAAGAAAAAAAATTCTATTGCAAATGTACATGAAAAACCCTAGCTTGGGAGAGTTGGCTCGATCTTTATCGATGAACAAGACAACGGGAAAGCAAAAAACACATATGACTAGATACAAAGGATGAAGGTATCTTCTTTATAATAATTGAACCAATTAATCGTAGCACACTAAATTTAATATTTAATAACTATTTTTCTTTTTTAAGTAGTGCACATTCTAGAATTTCTAGATTTGCCTTCTATTAAGGTACCCTCAATAAGTTAAGGAGGAGCCAAAGTATATCCATATCATGAATTATTGTGCAGAACGAAATATTAGTAAAAAGAAATTTGATTCGAACAACTAGCTCTCAATATATTGTATATGACTTGAACCATAACAATTTCTCAACATAAAAACATTAATCTTATACCACGAGGTTGATGAAAAAAGAACACATATCAAAGCATACGTTACAGAAAAAGAAGGAAGCACACAAATAAATTAAAGCATACATAAGATGAAAAAGAACAATGTACTTAAGGCAAAAAAAAAGATTTGTTGTTAATTTTCCATAGCCTTACAACATAAAAAAAAATCATTGGTGCAAAAAAAAAAGTTGAAACAATTCAAATTGAAAATTTTACCATTTTCAAGTGTTTCAGATGTAGTGCTCCAATAACGAATAGCAAGTATTGAGTTCTATGAATGTAAAATCTGTCAATTCAAAAATCAAAGAAAAAAAATGAAAATAAAATAATTAGAACAAATTACGAAAATCTGATAAAAAATAATTAAAAAAAGAAATGTCACTTTCAACCGTGAAACCCACGTTATAGAATAATGCAAATATAGGCACCCAAAAAATAATTCAGTGTTTTGCTAGATTCTCATACACTGAAATTTGAGTAGTGAGAGGAAGAGAAAGCCTATGATTTTATATATTAGTGTGATGAGTTATCCATCCACCGTATTACGGAAACTAATTGTTTTGTCTTGTTGCATGCTATGGTAAATGGTCACTGAATGTATTAAAGAAACTTTAATGAAATGTCATAATTTGTAGTTATTGACTTGCCCCTAGAATGAAATAAACGGTAAAAAAACATTGATTAATTAATTAACTTTTACGGTAAATTTAGTAAATATAAAAGTGTTCATATATATACTTATTTTGTCCTAAATTACTTGATCAAATTTATTTTGAGAATTTAAACTTTCTTCACTAATTGTTTTAAGAATAGTAAATATTATTTTTCCATATATATGTTCATTTTATCCAAAATTGCTTGTTCACACTTGTTTTGAGAATTCAATTTTATTTAGTAATAGTGTGAAAAGTATTTATTTGGTCAAATATAATTTATTTAGTCAGATATAATTTGAGATTCAACAACAGAGATACCTAAAACTGATTTCAAAATGATATTATTAGTAAATTATTAATTATTAGAGAATCTCATAAATAAACAAATGAAATTTAAAATAAAGGCTTAAGGTTCTAATAATATAACATTTTAATAAAATAAAGTAGGACACATATGAGAACTTGTCCTTTGATTATTAAATATCATATTCAAAGATTATTAAAAATAAAATTATTCATATACATTTGATTCTTCATTAACTTTTTCAAGATCTAGTACTTTTTTATAATAAAAAAAAGGCTTATTTTATTTTAAAATTGCTTGATCACGCACAATTTCATAATTTAAATTTTCTTTACGAACAATTTTGTTTGGCACTCCTACAACCATAGGTTGGGTAGTGGATGCCACTCATTGATTTCCGTTCATTAGTTTAACAAATCGTTTGTCTCTTCAAATTTTTTCGAAATGATATAATTTAAATAAATTAACTAGATTATTATTAGACACAATAATTGATAATTCAAAATATTTAAAAATACATAGACCTTTGTTCTCGAGAAATAATAGTAAAGTGGAATTTCCAAACACAACTATAACTAGAAGTTTAGCTCAATCCTATGCACCCTTAGAATGTGTGTGCTTTTCTAGTAAAACGAGTTTAATGATATCAATTGCAAACTTTTTTTTTCCTTTCTTTTTTTTAACAGAGGCTATAATTTAGTCAAATCATATCTATTACAGTTTGGATGTTGTTGTGAGATCTTGTCTTTAATGTACTAACTGGTTATACAGCGTTGATGACATTATATTAATCTTATTTCATTTCTGAAACTATGTAAATATGTTTTCGAAGCACCAAGTATTCGTTTATACGTGCTCAAAGACCAAATATGAAACCTCTCACGGACATAGACAAAGATAGTGAATTAGAGTGCATTTCTTTGCTTTGCTAAACAAGTAAGGATGAAACTAATGAACCAAAAAACCCTATCAAGAGTAAAACGAAAGTTTCAAAAACACTACAAAATCCTAATCATAAATGAGGAAAATGAACACTTTGAAATTCAAACCACTTCATTTTGAAAAAACACAAGCATCACCATGATCGTACTATCAAATCACGACTATTGACGCTATTTTCCCAAAACGATCCCTCCTAGCGATATTCTTAGAAAAGATTAGACTAAAGTTACTCCATGGAAAAACAACACTAATTTTGCCATGTGTAGGAAAGACTTGTTTTTTGTGCTTCTAGAATTTGAGAGACTTAATTATGATAATAAATAAAGAGAATGAATAATAACAATCGTAGTTTTTACGGTCTTGTAATGACGTGATAGAACATAATAGTAATTGGTAATACAAATTGGGTAAATGAAACAACTCACGAGTTTCACATATACAAACACAATATTATTGGTAGTATGTTTGTTACTAAATACAATAGGACACGATAAAAAGACCATTGCAAAGGAAATAACAATACAGGAAAATTCACTTGAAAACTGCACTAAGAAGTCTAAAACTTAACTAGATATTCAAAATCATAATTATTTAACTTCCTTTACCTTGCCTGCCCATGTTGTCCCAAACTTCGACACAATTCCCATTGCTCGCATGAACTTTCTTGTTCTCAAAGGTAATCATTCAATCCACCTTTAGGTGGAATTACACTTCAGTATCTATATGCGGTTTGCCAATGCAGAATCACTCTCACAAATCCTTTATCCAGGATTTGGAATCCTAGATGTCAAAATCAATTCCTTATCACTTTTCATATTGTTAAATTGTGTTGTCTAAATGAGAATTGTTGGAGCTTTTCTTTCCTTGAGAGTTGTCCACTATCGAAATGACCTTTTCAATTCATGTCCTACAGATGTAGCATTTATTCTAATCTCTCCGATATTTGAGATTTTCGCACACGGAAAGGATAATCACTCGTACATCCCTTGTAACATCTTTCTTCCAAACACGACCAAAGATTAATTATTTTGAATAAGGAGACGACTTCTATCACTATTTCTAGCATTCTGATCATTAGGTTCATTTCCAGCATGATTCAAAGCATTATTTTGAGGAGTATTACTGAAATGGCTTGCTTCACTTGTCATATTTTCACCGCCTAAAGATAGATGAGCACACTTCTCTTCGATACTCATCTCTTCATTAGTTAGATCATCAACATCATTAAGCACCTTAGTGTACTTACTCTGAAAATGGAAACATTTATTAAGGCTATTTGAGTTTTCATTGAAAGCTTATTTGGGAGAATGCTATAAGGCATTCCATACTTCACCGCTATTTACTTATAACAAGTTGCTACTACAATTATAAATTAATAACCCTGTTAAGATTAAAACCCTATATATTCTAATGAAGAAGACAAGGGAAAATTAATAAAAACAAATGATTATATACAACGGATGAATCTTGTTTAATGTGGTACCATTTATAAGTCAAGGAGCAAACAAAGTGTATTTATATCAAGAATTGATATGCATGCAGAACGGAATATCAGTACAATAATTTTTTATTCAAACAACCGACTCATAGTTTATTGTATTTGGCTTGATTCATAACAATTTCTCAACATAAAAAATATTAATGGTAAACGACAAGGTAGATGAAAAAATAATACAGATCAAAGCACACGTTAGAGATTAAAAAATAAAAAGCACACAAATCAAATTAAAGTATACCTTACATAATTGTTGAAATAATTCAAAGTCAAAAACTTTACCATTTTCAACTATTTCAGATGCAGTCCTCCAACAACGAATAACAACTATCGAGCTCTACCAATGCTAGAATCAACCACTTCAAAATCAAAGCAAAAAAATGTTCATGTAATAATTAGAACATATTATATAAATCTGAAAAACAAAAATAAAAGAATCAAAATCATCACCAAAATTACTTGTTTAAAATTAATAATAATAAAAAAATGTTTTCCTTTTTCTCATTTTTATAAGAAAGTTCATATGATAAACATAAAATCGTGTTTACAGCTTAATAAAAGGAGAGATCACAAGTCTCATGTAACTTTACATGATGAAATCTAACAACATCGATGAACAACTCCGCACGATTGAGTTTTTAAGCAGTTCACCCTCAATTGCTCTTCCTCCACTGAGATTCCTCCAGAGTAATTAGTTAGAGTATTTCTAAGTTTAATAATAGCAAGTGATCCTATATAACATGATTTACGAAATATATATAATTATATATTGAGCTAAATTGACTATGTTATGTCATTTCATAATTTATTAGTAATTGATTGGGATCCCCTAAATGGAAAAAAAGAAGCTAAAAGTATTTATTTTTCAAACTTCCTAGTCAAAGATTAGTTAATAGGAAATTATACATCCATGTTTATGTTTGTTTTACCCTAAATTACTTGACCACTCTTATTTTGTCAATTTAAATTTTTTTCTCCATTAATAGTTTTAAGATTTAGTAATTAATTTCTTTTTCATATATGCCAAAATTATCCAAAATTTCCTCATCACACTGATTTGAGAATTTAATTTTTATTTATTAATTATATGAAAATCATTTAGATGGTCAAATATAGTTTGAGATTTTTATTTTTGTTAAAAAACATCAAAAGACACTGTCTAGTGATATAAATTTGTAAAGAAAAAAAATGTTGACATTTCAACAGCGAAGACACCCTAAATTTAATTTTGTAATGATATTATTAATAGATTATTAATTATTAGAGAATCTCATAAATAAATAAATAAATGACTGTAGAAGAAAAAAACAGCGCGAGTGATAGAGTGATGTTAACTCCTTATACACCCTTGACGATAGGTACGTTTTCTAGTAAGCGAGTTTATTTGAATTTTAAATCTAACTTGTTAGTTTATATTTTTTTGTCAAAAAGAAAGTAATTTAGTCAAATTATCTTTGTAACGGATGAGATCCCTCTTCACTACTCATCCTGTCAATTTCCCCACCTATTTGAATGATAGCCAAATGTCATAATTAAGAACTAAAGATTGAGATTTAATTAACTAAATTAAATTCTAACTAGAATAACCAAATTAATTCTTTACTTATTTTAAAAATGTCAATTCATAATTCTAGCTAAAAATTTCTCATTCATAAATGGTCACGACCCAAAAACGGGCCCGCGGTGGCACCCCACACTTATCCTCTATGTGATCAACCAACCAACAAATCTAACCCCAACATTTCAACCATAATTACGCAAAATATATGCGGAAGACTCAAACATCTTATTATAGGAGAATTAAATAAACTTCATCTAACATATATTCACTTATCATCCCCAAAATCTGGAAGGTCTCCATCAAGAACATCTATCTTCGGCAAATTTCTAGGTCTAAGAATAATTAAGAACTAAATAGGAAAAAAAACGATTGGTCTATGGTCCGAACTTCGAAGACATCAGACGCGAGAAGAGACTCTAGCCCGAGCTAGAATAATAGCTCACCCTAAATTCTGACGTGCGGAAGGACGGGCTAGAGTTTGCGGACGAGACGAGTCACTGGTGCAACTTTCTTGCACTCCACAAAACCAATCAAGAATACCGTAAAAGTAGGGTTCCAGTACAAGTACTGAGTAGATATCTCTGGCCCAACTCATATAAATAACAATATATATCAGTAATATATAAAATCAACTACACAACACTCACAGTTGCAACAAAAGTCCAACCCTTTGACAATAACACAAGCACAATCTATGAGAGCTCAAGCCTCCCAACCATGCTTGTTTGGGAATTTAGGTTCTTTAGATAAGTCAATCACCATATTCTATCTCTTTATTCCTCGTTTGTGTCGAACGTGACGCTCCGACCCCTAATACGACGTGTCGGTTCGTTACACCCGAATCCCCCAATACTACTTGTCGGTTCGTGAACACCCGTCCCCTAATACTACTTGTCGTTTTAGTGACAAAACCTAATACTGCCGATCCCCTTATACTACATGTCGTGTCGTGACAACCCGATCCTTAACCTCATTCTTTTTTTCATCAACGTTCCTTTTATACCAATACAATCATCATTATATAGTGGATTTAAGGTTTTTAAGATTTGCAGTAATCATCATTATAATCGCATCAGAAGTTATTAATCACAATCAATCAAGAACGCATTAAAGCGCAAGAAGACTTACAATACCACTACCCAACCCAATCCATATCAATCGCTATTTAGAGTTTTTACTATGAAATAGCATAAACCCTAACCTACCCTCCACCGAAGAAATCCGTGATCAAGCCAAGAATATCTCCCCCCAATGGCTTTTGCTTGCTCTTCGTATCTTCCTCTCTCATCTCGATCGTCCCCCCTCTCTGTATTTTGTTTTTTTTTTTCCTTTTTCTTCTCTAGCTTCTTTCTTACATACCCCTAAGTAGCATGAACATCAATTTTACAAAAGATGATAAAAGTAAACCCACTATTTATTTCAAGGTAGCTCTTTAACCCCCAAGTATTAAATTATTACACTTACCCACCCCCAAATTTCAGATTATAAGCAGAATAGTCCCAATCGCTGCCCCTTAAAAACTCTCAGCATAAATCTGACTAAACCATCGAGGTTACGCCACTCCGTGACGGGCCCTCGTACCGCGACGGTCCGTCCTGCCCTCCGTCACAAGTTCAGGACTCAATTTCAGTTAAGGTCTGTGACGGTCCGTCGTGCTACGACGGTTTGTACTGCAGTTCCATCATGAATTTCAGTAGAGTGGATCCCAGTTGCCATATTTTCAGAGTTTAGTGTTTTGGAACGAGCCCCTCGACGGTCCGTCGTGACCATAGCGGTCCGTCGACCAGCCAGTTTTTAATCAAATAATCTTACTGCTCGAATCGACTAACAGGTCGTTTCAATAAATATATCTAAATTTTTCACTAGTACATTTACTCCTATGACTCTTCTATTTTTTTAAACCTTTTCTATCCTTCTCTTTTGTTACAAATCTTTTTTGTTGTTTCTAAAATTCATGGACTCTGAGTTATTGTAAAATAATAAATTGCACTCATGCTTTTTATATAAAAATAAATAAACTTTTGTAAATCTATTTCCTAGATTTTTTAAACCTCATATGTCGTTAGTTTGTGTAAACGCTTACCAGTTTAGGCCTAACAGTACCGACCGGAGTTGACCCATGTTGTCACTGTGGTTGCTCCAGCATCCCATTCAAGCTTTCCGACCGAGCTTTATATATACATATAGATTTTATTGAAAGAAATAATACAACAAATTGTTGAGTTGTGTGGCTCTGTTAGCCAAGCAAGTACCTTCCCTTTTTATCTTTTTTCCTTTTCCTTTTTTGGAGTATGTTTCATATTGTTTCTACACGATTTTTCTTTAATTGGTTTTTTTAATTATTGTTAATCTATTTTATAAAAATAAAAGCAAATATATATTGAACTATCGTGGGTCATGACAAAAAATTACTCACTTAATTCCATTGTGGCACCTTTTTTTTAGTCCGTCTTAAAAAGGAATGCCACTTTACAATAATGTAGTAATGCTACTATTATTTGGTTCATCCGAGTAAAGATGGTGATTTAATATATTTTTTAAGAAATATTATATAATTTGAAAAATTTTCAAACTTAAATTTAAAATAGTTTTGAACTTAGTGCTTTGTGATTGCAATAACTATATGTTATTAGAGTGATGCAACACTTTAATAGTCTGCGTATATTTTATCTTCCGACCTTATGAGATTATATGTGGATATGTTATTTTTATGGTAGATCAGAGCACCCACGCCATTACAATTCTGAATCCGTCACTAAGCATTAGTACATGAACAAAGTAAAAGTCAAAAAGAAAATATTTTTTTTAAAAAAAGGTTTGAGCTCATTAATCAAATGGAAAATAATTGAATTCTTCTTGACCAAATTAATGGAGATACGTTTTTTAGATAGAATAGTTGGTTTTTGATTAAAAAAATTTAAATAAAGAAATTATTTGTTAATTCAAAGCGTAATGAAATCTTAAATTAGGTACTACATCTACAATCTATTCAAAAACGGTTAGGGACATGAGGGAAGTGGAATATGGGGTAGAGAGTAGAAAAAATGGGGAGAAGAGAAAGGATAAAACGGAGTGAACGAAGAAAAGAAAGGTCGGTTAAAGGGATATATGAGGAAGTTGCAAGATCGGCCAGGAATAACACAAGGGGGGGGAAATAATAGAGACAAGAGGAAAGAAGTGAGGTCTGAAGAAGGAGTGTCGTAATATAAAAAATCAGGAAGGGGGCGACGAGGGGGGAGAGTGGGAAGGAGGTTTGTGGGGTTGACGATGGAGGATATAGATCGGCGGTTGGAGAGGAGGGAGTAAATGCGGAGGAGCAAGGTGATGTTGTAAGAGAGTAGAATCTGAAAGTAGGAAAAGGAAGAAGCTGGGATATGGGTGAGAGGGAAGTGAATCTGAGGGAGAAGAGAGGTTGAAATTCAGGAGGATACAGGGGAGGGGTAAGCAGGAAGAAATAGGGGGTAAGGGGGCAGTTTTATGGTCAGGAGAGGAAGTAGGATGCTCTTCTCTTTTTCCTCTTGCTTTTTTTTTTTGGAGAAACGCATAGAAAGGCACAAATCTTTTATTATGCACTTTGGAACAAGGTTTTTTTATTGCAATTGTAAATGAAAACCCTGCTTGAAAGATTTAGCCCGATCTCCAAATATAAATGATGAAATTATCTTATTTAATAATTGAAGCAGTTAATTTTAGCATACTAAATCTAATTGCCTGTGAAACTGAATAAATTATTTTTTTTACCATTTTCAAGTAGTTCAAATGCAATATTTCATCATTGAATAGCAAATTTGAGCTCTATCTGTGCGAAATTCGTCAAGTAATTTGAGGGAAAAAAAGAATTTCACTCTCAACCAGAAAACTCAATCAAGAAAAATATTGCTAAACATAATACAAAAAATATTAAAGATTAAAAATAAATAAATAAATAATTCACACAGGTAGATTTGCTAAGTTCAAAATCATTAGTAAAACTACTTATCCAAAAAAAAGTAAATAAACAAACTTTTGCCTATTTTTTTATATATTGGCTCTGTTATGTTACGAGAGTCTTGTTAAAAATCTAAAATGAGATGTCATAAGAAGTAGTTGTTCACCTTGCGTCGCTAGAATGCAATAATCTATTAAAAGAATTGAATTAACTACATTTACGGTCAAGATTTAGAAAGAATCAAATTTGTCCTTTATCATTTAGTTACGAGTCAAAGTAATCATTGTCTTTTAACATAGAACACTAATGGTCCTCCATTGATATTCTCTCAAATATTCGTTTAAGTTTTAATGGTGTTTTTTGTGCAACAAAACAACATGAGAATTTCACCAAATTAACTGCGCACTAGATTTACACTAAAACAACACTATAATTACACCAAAACAATAGCATAAAACTTGTTTATTTTTTATTTTAAAAAAGAAATGTAATCCGTCAAACCGCTTATGACCGTCTTGGTTTGTTTACGCTCTTAATCTTTATGTGACTCAACTGTTAATCACGTCTGATAACGTTATATTTAAATCTTATTTCACTTCTGCACCTCAAGTAAATATACGTTAAGAATCAATACTTTAAACTAACTCTTTATTTGTGCATTGCATGAAACCACAAATCTTAAATAACCTCTCGATGAGCAGAGACCTGATATTTCTTAGAGGTTATATTTTTCTGCTAACAATACAGATGAAACAAATGAACCAAAATTCAATTACATACTTTATACTGTTTAAAAACTACTCAATTTTTGAATCACGACAAAATGAGGGAAGCAACACTTTGAAGTAACAACAAATTCCTCCAAAATATCACCATGAATTTCGTAACTATAAACATCATACTAGTGGACACACTATCCCGTCCAAAGCTCACATGCTAAGAAAATGACTTAACGACGCAAATTTACTCAATCAAAAAACAGCACTAATTCTGCATAAATAAAGACTTGTTTTTTTGTAATTTTAGAATTTGAAGAAGCTTATATATGATAAGAGAAAATTTAAGAAAATGAGTGATAATAACCGCAACTTTGTAAGGTCTGCGATACAAGACAAAGAAATATAATTTTGTTAGAATACAATAGTAACAGGGGCGGCAGAATAGGTTACTACAACAACACGCAATTCCTCAATATAAACACAAATATATATTATATTAGTAAAGCATAGTTTATTGAATACAATAGGACACACAACAAAGAAATTTTAGGAAAACAATACAGAAAATACCCTTGAAAACTTAGTGTAAAGTCATGAAGGAGCTAAAATATCAATCATAATTAACTTCTTGATCGCTTCCTCCATTTCTCACATCTACTATACAATTCCATTACAAATCTAGCTTTGCTCGCGTGTTTTTTCTTTGTTCTCCTTCTCAAAGTATCATCCAACCTTTTAGGTGGAATTACACTTCTAGTACCCCGACGCGGCTTGCCAATGCAGAAATCACCCATGACATCAGGCTTTGTGATCCTAGAGGCAACACCTGAATCCTTATCGCCATTCACATTATTGATTGTGTTGTTTGTAGGATTGATGGAGATTTCTCCATTTGCAGAATTGTCCCCCACAAAAATGGCATTTCCAATTCCATATCCTAGAGATGTTGCATTTGTGTCTGAAGATTTTGGAAACTTTATCTATAAAGACTGAAAAGATCATACAAAAATGTGTCAAAGAATAAAAAAGAATTAAGGTTAATTAAATTTCATCAAAAATCATTTTACATAGAAGACATATAAAGGCACAAATATTTAATGTTATTTTGAAGAAATTTTTTTTTTAATTGCAAATGTACATGAAAAACCCTAGCTTGGAAGAGTTGACTCGATCTTTATTGATGAAGAAGACAAGGGGAAATCAAAAAACACATATGACTAGATACAAAGGATGAAGGTATCTTCTTTATAATAATTGAACCAATTAATCTTAGCACACTAAATTTAATATTTAATAACTATTTTTCTTTTTTAAGTAGTGCACATTCTAGAATTTCTAGATTTGTCTTATATTAAGGTACCCTTAATTAGTTAAGGAGGAGCCAAAGTATATCCATTCATGAAATTATTAAGCATACTAAATAATTAGTAAAAAAATTTTTGGTTCGAAAAAATCTTAAGTAAAAATAATTTTTGGTTCGACACTACTCTCAATCTATTGTATATGACCTTGAACCTAAACATTTTCAACTAAAAACATTAATCTAACCAGAGTTGAATGAAAAAAAGAACACATATCCAAAGCACTACGTTACCGACAAAGAAAGAAGCACAACAAAGAAATAACGCATACATTAGAGATTGAAAAAAGAAATGTTAATTGAAAGCAAAAAAGATTTGTTGTTAATTTTCCATATCCTTACAACATTAAAAAAAATTATTGGTGCAAAAAAAAGTTGTTGAAACAATTCAAATTGAAAATTTTACCATTTTCAAGTATTTCAGATATAGTGCTCCAACAACGAATAACAAGTATTGATATCTATGAATGGTAAAATCTGTCAATTCAAAATTAAAGCAAAAAATGAAAATAAAATAATTAGAACCTAAATTACGAAAATCTGATAAAAGTAATTAAAAAGAATTTCACTTTCAAACTTGAAAACGCACTTAATATAAAATACACGCAAAATATAGCAACCCAAAAATAATCAGTGTTGCCTAGATTCTCATCACTTCTTTGAACAGCTGAGAGTAAGAGAAGCTGTATGATTTTTATAATATTATGTGTGAGTGTGATCCTATACACCGAGATTACAGAAAATATAGTTCTGTCTTTGTTGATTGACTATGCTATGTTCACTGAACAATGTAATTAAAGAAACTTTAATGAAATGTCATAATTTGTAGTTATTGACTTGCCCCTAGAATGAAATAAACCGTAAAAAAACATTGATTAATTAATTAACTTTTATGGTATATTTAGTAAATATAAAAGTGTTCATATATATACTTGTTTTGTCCTAAATTACTTGATCACATTTATTTTAGAGATTAAACTTTCTTTCTTCACTAATTGTTTTAAATTAGTAAATATTATTTTTCCATATATATTGTCCTTTTAAATTCCAAATTGGCTTGTTGGCACAACTTGTTTGGAGATTCAGTTTACATAGTATAGTGTGAAAATTATTTATTTAGTCAATATAATTTTATTTTGTCCAGATCTACACTGAGATTCAAACAACAAAGAACATCTAAAATTGATTTCAAAATGATATTATTAATAAATTATTATTTATTAGAAAATCTCATAAAAAAACAAATGAAATTTAAAATAAAGGCTTAAGGTTCTAATAATATAACATTTTAATAAAATAAAGTAGGACACATATGAGAACTTGTCTTTTGATTATTAAATATCAAAGTCAAAGATTAGTAAAAATAAAATTATTCATATACACTTGATTCTTCATTAACTTTTTCAAGATCTTGTATTTTTTTTATAAAAAAAAAATGTTTATTTTATTTTAAATTGTTTGATCACGCACAATTTCATAATTTAAATTTTCTTTACTAACAATTTTGTTTGGCACTCCTAAAACCATAGGTTGGGTACAGGATGCCACTCATTGATTTGCGTTCATTAGTTTAAATAAATACGTTTTTTTCTTCAATTTTTTTGAAATGATTATATATTTATAAATTACGTAAGAATTATTATTAGACACAATAATTGATAATTCAAAATATTTAAAAATACATCGACCTTTGTTCTCGAGAAATAACAGTAAAGTGGAATTTCCAAACACACTATAGTAGAATGTTACTCTTTAATAACCCACTTTAGAATTTTGTTGCATTTTTCTAGTAAAACGAGTTTATTGATATCAATTGCAAACTTGTTTTTTCTTTTCATTTTTTTAAAAGAGCTAATAATTTAGTCAAATCATATCTATGGCAGTCTTGTTTGTTGTGAGATTTTGTCTTTCAGGTGACTAACTGTTATACACGTTTGATGACATTATATTTAAATCTTAATTTCATCTCTGCAACTATATAAATATGTTTCGAAGCACCAAATATTTTTTTATAAGTGCTCAAAAGACCAAATATGAACCTCTCACTGAGCAGAGACATGATAGTGACTTAGATGTTGCTTTCTTTGCTAACCAGTAAAAGTGATGAAACTAATGACCAAAAACCCTATACAAGAGTAAACAAAGGTCAAACACTAAAATCCTAAATCAATAATGAGGAAAATGGACATTTGAAATTCAAACAACTTTATTTAAAAAAACACAAGCATCACCATGATTTCGCAACTATAAAAATCACTACTAGTTGACGCTATTCCCTTCGAGCGATATTCTTAGAAAAGGATTAGCGAAAACTTACTCAATGGAAAAAGCAACACTAATTTTGCATATAGTAAAGACTTGTTTTGTTGGTGCTTCTAGATTTAAGAGACTTCATTATGCTAGGATAAAGAGAATGAATAATAACAATCGTAGTTTTGTAAGGTCTTGTAATGACTTTGATAGAACATAATAGTAATGGGAAGACAAAATGGGTTACATGAAACCAACTCAACATCAGTTTTCACCATACAACACAAATTATCTTGGTGTAATATGTTTTTTACTAATACAATAGGACACGATAAAGACAATGGTAGGGAAACAATACAGGAAAATACATGAAAACTGAACTAGAATCTAAAACTGGACGAGAATAATTTAAAAATCATAATTATTTCACTTCCTTATCCCTTCCTGCCCATGTCTCTCAAAACTCTTCTCACCTTCCATTGCCTCGGCATGGCTTTCTCTTCTCAACTTGTATCATTCCACCGTTTTAGTGGAATTACACTTCCTAAGTACTATATGCGTGTGCCAATGCAAGAAATCACTCATGCACATCCCTTAGCAGGCTTTGGAATCTAGAGGCAAAATCAATATCCTTATTGTTGATTGTGTTTGTCTGTATGATTGAATGGAGTTTTTTCCCTTTTGGCAGAGTTGTCCACTGTCGAAATGACCTTTTCATTCCATGTCCCTAACAGTATACTTTATTCTATCTTCTCCTTATTTGACGATTTTTTGTCACAAGAAAAGGCTAATCACTTTTCCCGTACATCCACTTGTAATCTTTTTCCAAACAACGAGCCAAAAGATAATAATTTGAATAAGGAGACGACTTCTGGTCACTATTCTAGCATTCAGATCTTAGGTTCAGTTCAGCATGTATTCCCAAAACATTATTTTGAGGAGGATTACTGAAATGGCTTGCTTCACTTGTCATATTTTCAACGCCTAAAGATAGATGAGCACACTTCTCTTCGATACTCATCTCTTCATTAGTTAGAGTATCAACATCATTAAGCACCTTAGTGTACTTACTCTGAAAATGGAAAAACAATTATTAAGGCTATTTTTGAGTTTCATCGAAAATCTTATTTTGGAGAAAGCATATAAAGGCACAAATACTTCACTCTATTAATTATCAAAAGGTTTTACTACAATATAAATGAAAAACCATAGTTGAAATATTGATCCGATTATATTTACGAAAGAAACAAGGGAAAAATTCATAAAACAAATGTATTATATAGCACAGGATGATCTTTTTAACCTTGAACCACATAATTTTTTGCACACTAATTAATATTAAATTTATTTTTTTCTTTTTTAAGTAATGCACGATCTAAAAATTCTAATTTCACCTTTAATGTGGTACCCTTTACAAGTGAAGGAGCAAACAAAGTGTATTTATATCAAGAATTGATATACTGCAGAACGGAATATCAGTACAATAATTTTTTATTCGAACAACCGATTCGTAGTTAATTGTATTTGGCTTGATTCATAACAATTTCTCAACATAAAAATATTAATGGTAAACCACAAGGTAGATGAAAAAAGAATACAGATCAAAGCACAACGTTAAAGATTAAAAAATAAAAGCACACAAATCAATAAAGTATGCCTTACATATTGTTTGAAACAATCAAGTCGAAACTTTTATTACCATTTTCAACTATTTCAGATGCCGTCCTCCACAAGAATAACAACTAATCGAGCTCTACCAAATCTAGAATCAACCACTTCAAAATCAACTCAAAAAATGTTCATAGAATAATTAAACATATTATATAATCTGAAAAAAAAAAATAAAAGAATCAAAATCATCACTAAAATCACTTTTTAAATTAATATCATCAAAAAATGTTTTTCCTTTTTCTCATTTTTATAAGAAAGTTCATATGAATTTAACAAGAAAAATCAGGTTAAAGCTTAATAAAAAATGGCAGATGTCACAACACAATTCTCATGTAACTTTTACCTGATGAAATCTAACGCCCAACTCGATGAACACATCGAACGATTGAGTTTAAAAGAAGTTCACCTCAATTGCTCTCTCCAGTGAATTCCTCCATAGTAATTAGTAGAATATTTCTAAGTTTGAATAATAGCAGTGATCCTATCATAACATGTTTAATAAATTATCTACTAATATATTGCGCTAATTGACTATGTTATGTTAATTTCATAATTTAGTAGTATTGATTGGGATCCCTCAATGGAAAAAAGAAGCTAAAGTATTTATTTTTCAAACTTTCCTAGTGAAGATGAGTTAATGGAAATTATACATCCATGTTTATATTTGTTTTACCTAAATTACTGGACCACTCTTATTTGGTCATTTATTAAATTTTTGTCCTCCAATAATAGTTTTTTAGATTAGTAAATAATTTTCCTTTTCATATATGCCACAATTTATCCTAAATTTCCTCATCACCTGATTTTGAGAATTTAATTTTTATTAGTAATCAATGACAAGCATTTAGATGTGTCAAATAAGTTTTTTGAGATTTTTATTTTTTGTTTTTACTTATGATTAAAAAAAAAACATCAAAAGACACTCGCTAGTGATATTACATTTGAAAAGAAAAAAAAGTTGACAGGTAACCAACGAAGACACCTAAATTTTAATTTTTGAAATTGATTATTAGTATGATTAATATTATTAGAGATCTCATAATAATAAATAAATGACTGTAGAATAAAAAAAACAGGCCGCTTATTAATAAGTGGGAAGTTACTCATTATTAACAATCCCTTGAACTATGTGATAAACTTGTCCTAGTAAAGCTAGTTTTATTGATTTAAATACGTAACTTGTTAGTTTTTTTTGGTCAAAAAGAAAGTAATTTAGGTCAATTATCCTTTTGTAACGGATTGAGATCCTCTCATTACTCATCCTCCTCAATTTCCGCCATGAACCCTATTTGGAATTATAGAGCCAAAATGTCATCATTAAGACTAAAATTGAGATTGTAATTAACTGAATTAAATTCGAACTAGAATCGAACAAATAATTATTTATTTATTTTTAAAAACTGTCAATTTCATAATTCTAGCTAAAAATTCTCATTCATAAATATATCTAAATTTTTCACTATTACTATTTACTATGAGCTCTTCTGTTTTTTCAACCATTTTTTTTCTCTTTCGTTACAAAATCTTGTTTCTAAAATTCATTGGAACACTGAGTTATTGTTAAATAATAAAATTTCACATCATGCTTTTTATAACAAAAAAAAATTGCAAATACTCTTTCTAGATTTTTTAACATCATATGTCAATTAGTTTGTGTAACGATTACCAGTGAGGCCTAATCATTACCGGAGTGGACCCATGTGTGTCACTCTGGGTGCTCAAGCATCCATTACTTTCGACTCGAGCTTTATATATACATATAGATTATTGAAAGAAATAAATAAAAACAAATTGTGAGTTGTGTGCTCTAGTTAGCCAAGCAAGCTACCTTTCCCTTTTTATCTTGTTTCCTTTTTTTGGGGGTTTGGGTATCAATATTGGTTTTCTACACACGGATTTTTATTTAATGGTTTTTTTTATTATTATTAACCTATTTTATAAAAAATAAAACAAATGTCTATATTAAACATCGTGTGGTCATTACAAAAAAAATTACTCCCTTAATTCTATTTTTGCAACCTTTTTATAGTTTTAAGTGTAAGTTAGTATGTATAACACTCGTGTTCAGTTCCCCGTCTTCGTCCCCACCCCGTCCGTTCTTCGTCGTCCCAACCGTCAATACGTAAGTCGTTCAAAGTCCGTCTTACATTCGTCAGTCCGTTGTAGTCGTTTTAGTCGTAGTAATTAGTCCCCATAGTTATTGTTCTCTCATCCGGGTTTCGTCGTACCGTCCTTTTTTCAGTCCGTCGTCCCGTCTCGTCCCCCAGCGTACAGTTCCGTTCGTCAGTCGTCGTTCTTGTTTCGTTCTGAGTCTCGTCGTCCCGCAGTCTCCCCCCGTGCTTCGTTCGGTCCTGTCGTCGTCAGTTTGTGTCTTCGTTTCGGTTTCGTCGTAACGTGTCCGTTGTCCGTCCTTCCTACCTTGTTTAAAAGGAATGCTACTTTACTAATTTATAAAATGATGCTACTATGATTTGTTCATTGTCATAGCCGAGTAGCTTGTGGGAATTTTCAAAATACGTTTTTTTTTAAAGAAAATATTAATTATAATTTGAAAAATTTCTAAACTTAAATTTAAAATAGTTTTGAACTTAGTGCTTTGTGATTGCAATAACTATATGTTATTAGAGTGATGCAACACTTTAATAGTCTGTGTATATTTTATCTTCCGATCTTATAAGATTATATATGGATATGTTATTGTTATGGTAGATCAGAGCACCCACGCCATTACAATTCTTAATCCGTCACTAAGCATTAGTACATGAACAAAGTAAAAGTCAAAAAGAAAATATTTTTTTCAAAAAAAGTTGAGCTCATTAATCAAATGGAAAATAGTGAATTCTTGAAAAAAAAATTATGAGATAATTTTTAGATAGAATAGTGGGTTTGATTAAAAAAATTTAAACAACTAAATAAGGAAATTATTTGTTATTCAAATCATAATGAAATCTTAAATTAGGTAATCAAATCTCAATCTATTCGAGTTTCACTAATTTTTTTTTGGAGAAACGCATATAAAGGCACAAATATTTTATGCTACTTTGAAAAAGGTTTTTTTTATTACAATTGTAAATAAAACCCCTGCTCTGAACAGATTTAGCCCGATCTCGCAAAAATTAAATGAGAAAAGTATCTTATTAAATAATTGAAGCGTTATTTTGCATCTAAATCTAATTGCCTGTGAAACTGAATAAATTATTTTTTTTATTACCATTTTCAGTAGTTCAATTCAATATTCATCATTGAATAGCAAATTTGAGGCTCTATCGTGCGAAATTCGTCAAGTAATTTGAGGGAAAAAAGAATTTCACTCTCACCCAAAAAACACTCAATCAGAAAAATATTGCTAAACATAATACAAAAATATATAAGATTAAAATAAATAAATAAATAATTCACACGGTAGATTTGCTAATTTCAAAATCATTAGTAAAACTACTTACTCCAAAAAAAGTAATAAACAAACTTTTGCCTATTTTTTATATATTGCTCTGTTATGTTACGAGAGTCTTGTTAAAAATCTAAAATGTAGATGTCAATAGAAGTAGTTGTTCACTTGCGTCGCTGAAATGCAATATCTATTAAAAGAGTTGATTAACTAAATTTTACGGTCAAGATTAGAAGAATCAAATTTGTCCTTTATCTTTAGTTACGAGTCAAAGTAATCATTGTCTTTTACACTAGAACACTAATGGCCTCCATTGATATTCTCTCAAATATTCGTTTAAGTTTTAATGGTTTTTTTGTGCACAAACAACAGAGAATTCACCAAATTACTGACGCAGTAGATTTCTACACTACCACCAACACTATAATTACACTAAACAACACTAAATTACACAAAACATAGCATAAAACTTGTTATTTTTTTATTTTAAAAACGAAATGTAAATAGTCAACTCTCTTTATGACATCTTGTTTGTTAATAAGCTCTTTAATCTTTTATGTGACCAACTGTTAATCACGTATGATCACGTTATATTTAAATCTAATTTCACTTCTGCACCTCAAGTAAATATCTTAAAAATCAATACTTTTAAACTCTTATTTGTGTGCATTGGCATGAAAAACACAATCTTAACCTCTCGATGAGCAGAGACATATATTTACTTAATTGTATATTTTCTTTCTCAGTAAACAAGTACGATAGAAACAAATGAACCAAAATTCAATTCAACGTTAAACTGTTTAAAAAAACTCTCAATTGTGAAATCAAAAATGAGGGAAATGCAACACATTTTGAAAGAACAAACATTTCAAAATATCACCATGAATTCGATACCTATAAACATCATTACTAGTGACACTATTCCCTCCAAGTCACATTCTAAGAAAAGGATTTACGAAAATTTACCAACTCAAAACACACTAATTCTGCATAAATAAGACTTGTTTTTTTTGTAATTTTAGATTTGAAGGAAGCTTATATATGATAAGAGAAAATTAAGAAAATGAGTGATAATACCCGCACTTTGTAAGGTCTGCGTACAAGACAAAAATTAATTTTTGTTAGAATCACAAGTAACAGGGGCGCAAATAGGTTACTACAACAACACGCAATTCCTCAATATAAACACATAATATTATATTAGTAAAGCATAGTTTTATTGAATACAATATGACACAACAAAAGAAATTTAGGAACAACAATACAAGAAAATACACTTGAAAACTTAGTGAAAGTCTGAAAGAGACTAAAATATTCAAAATCATAATTAACTTCTTGATCGCTTCCTCCCATGTTCTCACACTACTATAACAAATTCCATTACTAAATCTAGCTTTGCCGCGTGATTTTTTCTTCCTTCTCAAAAGTATTCATCCAACCTTTTAGGTGGAATTACACTTCTAGTACCCTACGACGCGCTTGCCAATGCTAAATCACCCATGACATCAGGCTTTGTGATCCTAGAGGCAACCCTATCCTTATCGCCATTCACATTATTGATTGTGTTGTTTGTAGGATTGATGGAGATTTCCTCCATTTGCATTGTCCCCCAAAAATGGCATTTCCAATTCCATATCCTAGAGATGGTTCATTTGTGTCTGAAGATTTTGAACTTTATCTATAAAGACTGAAAGATCATACAAAAATGGTCAGAATAAAAAAGAATTAGGTTATTAATTTCATCAAAAAATCATTTTACATAGAAAGACATATAAGGCACAATATTTAATGTTATTTTGAAGAATTTTTTTTTATGCAAATGTACATGAAAAACCCTAGCTTGGAAGAGTTGACTCGATCTATTGATGAAGAAGACAAGGGGAAATCAAAACCACATATGACTAGATACAAGGATGAGGTCATCTTCTTTATATATTGAACATAATCTTAGCACACTAAATTAATATTTATAACTATTTTTTTTTTAAGTAGTGCACTCTAGAATTTCTAGATTTGTCTTTTTTTAGGTACCCTATAATTAGTTAAGGAAGCCAAAGTATATCCATATCATAGAATTATTAGCATAACGAAATATTATAAAAAATTTTTGTTCGAACAAAATATTATAAAGAAAAATAATTTTGGTTCGAACAACTAGCTCTCAATATATTTTATATGACTTGACACCATAACATTTTTTCAACATAAAACAATAATCTTATACACGAGGTTGATGAAAAAGAACACATATCAAAGCACACGTTACAAAAAAGAAAGAAGCACACAAATAAATTAAAGCATACTTAGAGATTGAAAAAAGAAATGTAAATTGAAGCAAAAAAGATTTGTTGTTAATTTTCCATATCCTTACAACATTAAAAAAATTATTGGTGCAAAAAAATTGTGAAACAATTCAAATTGAAAATTTAACATTTTCAAGTAGTTTCAATATAGTGCTCCAACAACGAATAACAGTATTGATTATCTATGAATGGTAAAATCTGTCAATTCAAAATTAAAGCAAAAAATGAAAATAAATAATTAGAACCTAAATTACGAAAATCTGATAAAAAGTAATTAAAAAAAGAAATTTCACTTTCAACTTGAAAACTCACTTATAGAAAATAACGCCAAATATAGCACCAAAAATAATTCAGTGTTTTGCTAGATTCTCATACACTGAAATTTGACAGCTGAGAGGAAGAGAAAGCTTATGATTTTATATATTAGTGTGATGAGTGATCCTATACAACGCGGATTACAGAAAATAATATGTTCTGTCTTGTTGAATTGACTATGCTATGTCACGAAAAATGTATTAAAGAAACTTTAATGAAATGTCATAATTTGTAGTTATTGACTTGCCCCTAGAATGAAATAAACGGTAAAAAAACATTGATTAATTAATTAACTTTTATGGTATATTTAGTAAATATAAAAGTGTTCATATATATACTTGTTTTGTCCTAAATTACTTGATCACATTTATTTTAAGAATTTAACTTCTTCACTAATTGTTTTAAGATTTAGTAAATATTTTTTTTTCCATATATATGTTCCATTTTATCCAAATTGCTTGTTCACACTTGTTTTGAGAATTCATTTACATAGTATAGTGTGAAAAGTATTTATTTTAGTCAAATATAATTTATTGGTCAGATTAATTTGAGATTCAACAACAAAGACATCTAAAATTGATTTCAAATGATATTATTAATAATTTTATTATATTAGAAATCTCATAAAAAACAAATGAAATTTAAAATAAAGGCTTAAGGTTCTAATATTAACATTTTAAAAAAATAAAGTAGGACACATATGAGAACTTGTCTTTTGATTTATATCAAAGTCAGATTAGTAATAAAATTATTCATATACACTTGATTCTTCATTAACTTTTTCAAGATCTTGTATTTTTTTTTATAAAAAAAAATGTTATATTTTATTTAATTTGTTTGATCACCGCACAATTTTCATAATTTATTTTTCTTTTAACAATAACATTTTTGTTTGGCACCTCCTAAACCATAGGTTGGGTACAGGATTAAACTTTTGTACCAACAGGATTTTTTTTGGCCTCCTACAACAATAGGTTGGGGATAGAGGAGCCACTCATGATTTCGTTCCTTATATGGTAATACAATATCGTTTTTTCTCTTCAATTTTTTTTGAAATGAAATTTATATATTTATAAATTACGAAATAAAATTATTATAAGTTACAATAATTGTTATTCAAAATATTTAAAAGTATATAGACCTTTGTTCTTGAGAAACAATAATGAAATGGAATTTCCAAACACACTACCAATAGAAGTTACTCCTCTATAACACGCTTAGAATGTGTACGCTTTTCTAGTAAAATGAGTTTATTGATATCAATTGCAAACTTGTTTTTTCTTTTCTTTTTTTTAAAAGTGCTAATAATTTAATCAAATCATATCTATAACAATCTTGTTTGTTGTGAGATCTTGTATTTCATGTGACTAACTGTTATACACGTTTGATGACATTATATTTAAATCTTATTTTCATGTATTCAACTAATGTAAATATGTTTCGAAGCACCAAGTATTCTTTTATAAGTGCTCAAAAGACCAAATATGAACCTCTCACTGAGAACCTCTCACTTAGATGTGCATTTCTTTGCTAACCAAGTAAAAAGATGAAACTAATGAACCTAAATCCCTATTACAAGAGTAAAAAAAGGTTCAAAACATTCAAATCTGAAATCAAAAAATGAGGAAAATGGAACACTTTGAAATTCAAACAACTTTATTTAAAAAAAAAACACAAGCATCACCCTGGTTTTCGTAACTATAAAAATCACTATAGTTGACGCTCAGGTCCCTCCGAGCGATATTCTTTAGAAAAGGATTAACGAAAGTTACTCAATGGAAAAAACACATAATTTTGCATAAGAAAGACTTTTTTTTTGTCTTCTAGAATCTGAAGAGACTTTAATTATGATAAGAAATAAAGAGAATGAAAATAACCCAATGTAGTTTTGTAAGGTCTGGTAATGACCTTGATTAGAACATAATAGTAATGGGGGAAGACAAAATGGGTAAAGAAACAATCACAGTTTCACCATACAAAACACAAATATATATTGGTAATATGTTTACTAATACAATGGGAAACGATAAAGACAATTGTAGGGAAAACATACAGGAAAATCACAATTGAAAAATGAACTAGGATTCTAAAACTTGACGAGAATATTCCAAAATCATAATGATTTAACTTTTATACCTTCCTGCCCATAGTTATCAAACTTCATACACACTTCCATTGCTCGCATGGCTTTCTTCTCAAAGGTAATTCAATCAACCTGTTTAGGTAGGAATTATCACTACTAGTACTATATGCGGTTTGCCCAATGACAGACATCACTCATCACATCACCCTATAAGGATTTGGAATACTAGAGGCAAAATCAATATCCTATTGTTGATTTTTTGGTTTGTTTGTCTATAGGATTGATGGAGTTTTTTCCCTTTGCAGAGGCCACAGTCGAAATGACCTTTTCAATTCCAGGTCCTACAGGTATAGCATGTGATTCTATCTTCGCCGGCTATTTGAAGATTTTTGCCCACAGAAAAGGATAATCACTCGTACATCCACTTTGTCAAATCTTTCCAAAACACGCGCCAAAGATAATTATGTTGAAGAAGGAGGACGAATTCTGTCACTATTTCTAGCATTCAGATCATTAGGTTCATTTCCAGCATGAGTCAAAACATTATTTTGAGGAGGATTACTGAAATGGCTTGCTTCACTTGTCATATTTTCAACGCCTAAAGATAGATGAGCACACTTCTCTTCGATACTCATCTCTTCATTAGTTAGAGTATCAACATCATTAAGCACCTTAGTGTACTTACTCTGAAAATGGAAAAACATCTATTAAGGCTATTTGAGTTTCATCGAAAATCTTATTTTGGAGAAGGCATATAAAGGCACAAATACTTCACGCTATTTAATTATAAAAAGGTTTCTACTACAATTATAAATGAATAACCCATGGTTGGAAGATTTGACCCGATATATATTAATGAAGAAGACGAGGGAAAATTAATAAAAACAAATGATTATATACAAAGGATGAATCTTGTTTAACAATTGAACCACATAATTTTTTGCACACTAATTAATATTAAATTTATTTTTTTCTTTTTTAAGTAATGCACGATCTAAAAATTTTAATTTCACCTTTAATGTGGTACCCTTTACAAGTCAAGGAGCAAACAAAGTGTATTTATATCAAGAATTGATATACTGCAGAACGGAATATCAGTACAATAATTTTTTATTCGAACAACCGACTCATAGTTAATTGTATTTGACTTGATTCATAACAATTTCTCAACATAAAAAATATTAATGGTAAACCACAAGGTAGATGAAAAAAGAATACAGATCAAAGCACACGTTAGAGATTAAAAAATAAAAAGCACACAAATCAAATTAAAGTATGCCTTACATAATTGTTGAAACAATTCAAAGTCGAAAACTTTACCATTTTCAACTATTTCAGATGCAGTCCTCCAACAACGAATAACAACTATCGAGCTCTACCAATGCTAGAATCAACCACTTCAAAATCAAAGCAAAAAAATGTTCATAGAATAATTAGAACACATTATATAAATCTGAAAAACAAAAATAAAAGAATCAAAATCATCACTAAAATCACTTGTTTAAAATTAATAATAATAAAAAAGATGTTTTCCTTTTTCTCATTTTTATAAGAGAGTTCATATGATTTAACAATAAAAATCAGGTTAAAGCTTAATAAAATGGAAGATGATCACAAGTCTCATGTAACTTTTACATGATGAAATCTAACAAAATCGATGAACAAATTGAAACGATTGAGTTTAAGAAGTTCACCTCAATTGCATCTCTCCAGTGAATTCTCCAGAGTAATTAGTTAGAGTATTTCTATGTTTAATAATAGCAAGTGATCCTATATAACATGGTTTACGAAATATATATAATAATATATTGAGCTAAATTGACTATGTTATGTCATTTCATAATTTATTAGTAATTGATTGGGATCCCCTAAATGGAAAAAAAAGAAGCTAAAAGTATTTATTTTTCAAACTTTCTAGTCAAAGATTAGTTAATAGGAAATTATACAGACATGTAATGTGTTTAACCTAAATTAACTTGCCAATCTTATTTGGCTCAATTTAAATTTTTCTTCTCCAATAAGAGTTTAAGATTTAGTACCAATAAATTTCTTTTAATATATGCCAAAATTATCCTAAATTTCCTCATCACACTGAATTGAGAATTTAATTTTTATTTATTAATCATATGACAAGCATTTAGATAGTCAAATATAGTTTGAGATTTTTATTTTTGTTTTTACTTTTGATTAAAAAAAAACATCAAAAGTCACTGTCTAGTGATATAAATTTGAAAAGAAAAAAAAAATTGACATTTCAACAACGAAGACACCTAAATTTAATTTTGAAATGATATTATTAATAGATTATTAATTATTAGCGAATCTCATAAATAATTAAATAAATGACTGTAGAATAAAAAAACAGGCCGCTAGTGGATAAAGTGGAAGTTACTCCATTATAACATCCCTTGACTATGTGTACTTTTCTAGTAAAGCGAGTTTATTGATTTTAAATACGAACTTGTTAGTTTTTTTTTGGTAAAAAAAAAAGTAAATTAGTCAAATTATCTTTGTAACGGATGAGATCCCTCTTCATTACTCATCCTCTCATTTTCCCCATGAACCTATTTGAATGATAGCCAAATGTCATAATTAAGAACTAAGGATTAAGATTTAATTAACTAAATTAAATTCTAACTAGAATAACAAATAATTATTTATTTGTTTTTAAAAAATGTCAATTTTATAATTCTAGCTAAAAATTCTCATTCATAAATATATCTAAATTTTTTCACTATTACTATTTACTATGAGCTCTTCTATTTTTTAAAACATTTTTTTCTCTTTCCTTACAAAATCTTGTTTCTAAAATTCATTGGAACTCTAAGTTATTGTAAAATAATAAAATTTCACATCATGCTTTTTATAAATAAAAAAAAATTGCAAATACTCTTTCTAGAGTTTTAACATAGTATGTAGATAGGTTGTGTAACGATTACAGTGAGGCGGCCTAATCATTACCGGGAGTGGACCCATGGTGTCAACTTGGGTGATTCAAGGAATCCATTACTTTCGACGCGCGCTTTTAATATACATATAGATTATTGAAAGAAATAAATAAAAACAAATTGTGAGTTGTGTGCTCTGGTTAGCCAAGCAAGCTACCTTTCCCTTTTTATTTTTTTTAATTAGTGTTAATCTATTTTATAAAAATAAAAGTAAATATATATTAAACTATCGTGGGGCATGACAAAAAATTACTCACTTAATTCCATTGTGGCACCTTTTTTTATTGTAGTCCGTTTTAAAAAGGAATGCCACTTTACAATAATGTAGTAATGCTACTATTATTTGGTTCATGCCGAGTAAGATTGTGAATTTTAATAGTTTTTTTTAATAAAATATTAATTATAATTTTAAAAATTTCCAAACTTAAATTTTAAATAGTTTTGAACTTAGTGCTTTGTGATTACAATAACTATATGTTATTAGAGTGATGCAACACTTTAATAGTGTGCGTATATTTTATCTTCCGACCTTATGAGATTATATATGGATATGTTATTGTTATGGTAGATCAGAGCACCCACACCATTACAATTCTGAATCCGTCACTAAGCATTAGTACATGAACAAAGTAAAAGTCAAAAAGAAAATATTTTTTTCAAAAAAAGTTGAGCTCATTAATCAAATGGAAAATAGTGAATTCTTTAAAAAAAAAATTGAGATAATTCTTAGATAGAATAGTGGGTTTGATTAAAAAAAAAATTTAAACAACTAAATAAGGAAATTATTTGTTATTCAAATCATGATGAAATCTTAAATTAGGTAATCAAATCTCAATCTATTCGAGTTTCACTTAAATATTTTTTTTTTGGAGAAACACATATAAAGGCACAAATATTTTATGCTACTTTGAAAAAGGTTTTTTATTTACAATGTAAATGAAACCTCTGACTTGAAGATTTAGCTCGATCTCCAAATATTAAATGGATGAAATTATCTATTAATAATTGAAGCAATTAATTTTAGCCCTACTAAATCTAATTGCTTGTGCAAACAAAAAAATATTTTTTTACCATTTTCAAGTAGTTCAAATGCAATACTTCATCATTGAATAGCAAATTTGAGCTCTATCAATGCGAGATTCGTCAAGTAATTTGAGGGGAAAAAAAGAATTTCACTCTCAACCAGAAAACTCAATCATGAAAAATATTGCTAAACATAATACAAAAAATATTAAACATTAAAAATAAATAAATAAATAATTCACACACGTAGATTTGCTAAGTTCAAAATCATTAGTAAAACTACTTATCCAAAAAAAAGTAAATAAACAAACTTTTGCCTACTTTTTTATATATTGGCTCTGTTATGTTACGAGAGTCTTGTTAAAATATCTAAAATGAGATGTCATAAGTAGTAGTTATTCACTTGCGTCGCTAGAATGAAATAATCTATTAAAAGATAGTGATTAATTAAATTTTATGGTCAAAGATTGAGAAAAGGATCAAATTTGTCCTTTATCTTTTAGTTACGAGTCAAAGTAATTATTGTCTTTTAACATATAACACTAAAACAACACTATAATTACACCAAAACAATAGCATAAAACTTGTTTATTTTTTATTTTAAAAAAGAAATGTAATATAGTCAAACTCTCTTTATGACAGTCTTGTTTGTTATAAGCTCTTTAATCTTTTATGTGACCAACTGTTAATCACGTATGATAACATTACACTTAAATCTTATTTTCACTTCTGCACCTCAAGTAAATATACTTTAAAGAATCAATACTTTTATAACTACTTTTTATTTGTGCATGTCATGAAAAACACAAATCTTAACCTCTCGATGAGCAGAGACATAATATTTACTTAGATGTACATTTTTCTGCTAAACAAGTAACAAGATGAAACTAATGAACCAAAAATTCAATATATAAAGTAAAACAAGGTTTAAACCAACTCAAATCTGAAATCACAAAATGAGAGAAATGCAACACTTTAAAGTACAAACAATTTTATAAAAAAATCACCATGAATTCGTAACTATAAACATCATTACTAGTAGATACTATTCCCTCCAAGTGATATTCTAAGAAAAGGATTTACAAAAAGTTACTCAATCAAAAAACAACACTAATTCTACATAAATTAAGACTTGTTTTTTGTAATTTTTGAATTTGAAGAGGCTTATATGTGATAAGAGAAAATGTAAGAAAATGAGTGATAATAACCGCAACTTTGTAAGGTCTTCGATACAAGACAAAGAAATATAATTTTGTTAGAATACAATAGTAACAGGGGCGGCAGAATGGGTTACTACAACAACTCGCAATTCTCAATATGTAAAAACAAATTTCAATTTTAATTTAATTAAAACGCATCGTTACTGAATACAATAGGACACAACAAAGGAAATTGTTGGGAACAACAATACAAGAAAATACACTTGAAAACTTAGATGAATGTCTGAAAGTAGACGAGAATATTCAAAATCATAAATAACTTCTTGATTGCTTCCTCCCACATTCTCACACTACTATACCAATTCCATTACTAAATCTAGCTTTGCACGCGTGACTTTCTTCCTTCCCAAAAGTAATCATCCAACCTTTTAGGTGGAATTACACTTCTAGTACCCCTACGCGGCTTGCCAATGCAGAAATCACCCATGACATCAGGCTTTGTGATCCTAGAGGCAACACCTAAATCCTTATCGCCATTCACATTATTGATTGTGTTGTCTGTAGGATTGATGGAGATTTCTCCCTTTGCAGAATTGTCCCCCACAGAAATGACATTTCCAATTTCATGTCCTAGAGATGTAGCATTTGTGTCTGAAGATTTTGAAAACTTTATCTGTAAAGACTGAAAAGATCATAAAAAAATGTGTCAAAGAATAAAAAAGAATTAAGGTTAATTAAATTTCATCAAAAATCTTTTTACATAGAAGAAATATAAAGGCACAAATATTTAATGTTATTTTGAAGAAAAAAAATTCTACTGCAAATGTACATGAAAAACCCTAGCTTGGAAGAGTTGACTCGATCTTTATTGATGAAGAAGACAAGGGGAAATCAAAAAACACATATGACTAGATACAAAGGATGAAGCTATCTTCTTTATGATAATTGAACTAATTAATTTTTAGCACACTAAATTTAATATTTAATAAGTATTTTTCTTTTTAAATAGTGCACATTCTAGAATTTCTAGATTTGCCTTCGATTAAGGTACCCTCAATAAGTTAAGGAGGAGCCAAAGTATATCCATATCAAGAATTATTATGCAGTAACGAAATATTAGTAAAAAAATTTGGTTCGAACAACTAGCTCTCAATTTATTGTATATGACTTGAACCATAACAATTTCTCAACATAAAAACATTAATCTTATACCACGAGGTTGATGAAAACAGAACACATATCAAAGCACACGTTACAGAAAAAGAAAGAAGCACACAAATAAATTAAAGAATACATTAGAGATTGAAAAAAGAAACGTAAATTAAAGAAAAAAAGATTTGTTGTTAATTTTCCATAGCCTTACAACATAAAAAAAATCATTGGTGCAAAAAAAAAAGTTGAAACTCAATTATAGAAAATAACACCAAATATAGCACCAAAAATAATTCAGTGTTTTTCTAGATTCTCATACACTGAAATTTGACAAAGTGCGAGGGAAGAGAAGCGTATGGAGGGATATATTAGTGTGATGAGTGATCCTATACAACGCGGATTACAGAAAATAATATGTTCTGTCTTGTTGAATTGACTATGCTATGTCACGAGAACTGTATTAAAGAATCTTTAATGAAATGTCATAATTTGTAGTTATTGACTGACCCCTAAAATGAAATAAACGGTAAAAAAGCATTGATTAATTAATTAACTTTTATGGTAAAGTTAGTAAATATAAAAGTGTCCATATATATACCTTTTTTGTCCTAAATTACTTTATCACATTTAATTTGAGAATTTAAACTTTCTTCACTAATGTTTTAAGATTTAGTAAATATTTTCTTTCCATATATATATCTATTTTATCCAAAATTGCTTGTACACACTTGTTTTGAGAATTCAATTTTTTTTTATTAATAGTGTGAAAAGTATTTATTTGGTCAAATATAATTTGAGATTCAAGAGACACCTAAAATTGACTTAAAATGATATTATTAATAAATTATTAATTATTAGAGAATCTCATAAATAAACAAATGAAATTTAAAATAAAGGCTTAAGGTTCTAATAATATAACAACATTTTTATAAAATAAAGTATGTCTACCATGTAGTCACACCAAATCAGCAAATATATGACACATATGAGAACTTGTCCTTTGATTATTAAATATCATAGTCAAAGATTAGTAAAAATAAAATTATTCATATACATTTGATTCTTCATTAACTTTTTCAAGATCTAGTACTTTTTTATAAATAAAAATATATGCTTATTTTATTTTAAAATTGCTTGATCACGCACAATTTCATAATTTAAACTTTTTTTACCAACAGATTTTGTTTGGCACTCCTACAACAATAGGTTGGGTAGAGGATGCCACTCATTGATTTCCGTTCATTATTTTAAACAAATACGTTTTTCTCTTCCATTTTTTTGAAATGACATTTATATACCTATAAATTACGTAAAAAATTATTATAAGTCACAATAATTAATAATTCAAAATATTTAAAAATACATAGACCTTTGTTCTCGAGAAATAATAGTAAAGTGGAATTTCTAAACACACTACCAATAGAAGTTACTCCTCTATAACACGCTTAGAATGTGTGTGCTTTTCTAGTAAAACGAGAATATTGATATCAATTGCAAACTTGTTTTTTTTTTTTTAAAGTGCTAATAATTTAGTCAAATCATATCTATGACAATCTTGTTTGTTGTGAGATCTTATATTTCATGTGACTAACTGTTATACACGTTTGATGACATTATATTTAAATCTTATTTTCATTTCTGCAACTAATGTAAATATGTTTCGAAGCACCAAGTATTCTTTTATAAGTGCTCAAAAGACCAAATATGAACCTCTCACTGAGCAGAGACATGATAGTGACTTAGATGTGCATTTCTTTGCTAAACAAGTAAAAGGATGAAACTAATGAACCAAAAACCCTATTACAAGAGTAAAACAAGGTTCAAAACACTCAAATCTGAAATCAAAAAATGAGGAAAATGGAACACTTTGAAATTCAAACAACTTTATTTAAAAAAAAACACAAGCATCACCATGATTTCGTAACTATAAAAATCACTACTAGTTGACGCTATTCCCTCCGAGCGATATTCTTAGAAAAGGATTAACGAAAAGTTACTCAATGGAAAAACAACACTAATTTTGCATAAGGAAAGACTTGTTTTTTGTGCTTCTAGAATTTGAAGAGACTTAATTATGATAAGAAATAAAGAGAATGAATAATAACAATCGTAGTTTTGTAAGGTCTTGTAATGACTTTGATAGAACATAATAGTAATGGGGAAGACAAAATGGGTAAATGAAACAACTCACAGTTTCACAATACAAACACAAATATATATTGGTAATATGTTTTACTAAATACAATAGGACACGATAAAGACAATTGCAGGGAATAACAATACAGGAAAATACACTTGAAAACTGAACTAGAAGTCTAAAACTTGACGAGAATATTCAAAATCATAATTATTTAACTTCCTTATCCCTTCCTGCCCATGTTGTCAAACTTCTACACAATTCCATTGCTCGCATGACTTTCTTCTTCTCAAAGGTAATCATTCAACCTTTTAGGTGGAATTACACTTCTAGTACTATATGCGGTTTGCCAATGCAGAAATCACTCATCACATCCCTTATCAGGATTTGGAATCCTAGAGGCAAAATCAATATCCTTATTGTTGATTGTGTTGTCTATAGGATTGATGGGGTTTTTCCCCTTTGCGGAGTTTTCCACTATCGAAATGACCTTTTCAATTCCATGTCCTACAGGTATAGCATTTATTCTATCTTCTCCGGTATTTGAAGATTTTCGCACAAGAAAAGGATAAATCACTTTCGTAACATCCACTGTAAAATCTTTCCAAACACGAGCCTTAAACATATTATTTTGAATAAGGATATGACTTCTATCACTAATTCAGCATTCCAGATCATTAGGTTCATTCCAGCATGAAACAAAGCATTATTTTGAGTAGGATTAAGAAATGGCTTGCTCACTTGTCATAATTTTTTCAACAAGCACCGCCTAAAAGATAGATGATGCACATTTCTCTTCGATACTCATCTCTTCATTAGTTAGATCATCAACATCATTAAGCACCTTAGTGAACTTACTCTGAAAATGGAAAAGCAATTATTAAGGCTATTTGAGTTTCATCGAAAATCTTATTTTGAAGAAGGCATATAATAAAGGCACAAATACTTCACGCTACTTAATTATAAAAAGGTTTCTACTACGATTATAAATGAATAACCCTTGGTTGGAAGATTTGACCCGATATATATTAATGAAGAAAACAAAGGAAAAATAATAAAAACAAATGATTATACACAAAGGATGAATCTTGTTTAATAATTGAACCAAATAATTTTTTGCACACTAATTAATGTATAATAAAAATCTTTCTTTTTTAAGTAATGCACATCTAAAAATTCTAGTTTCATCTTTAATGTGGTACCCTTTACTAGTCAAGGAGCAGACAAAGTGTATTCAAATCGAGAATTGATATGTCATAATTAGTTGTATTTGGCTTGATTCATAACAATTTCTCTTAACATAAAAACTTCAATGATAAACCACAAGGTAAATGAAAAAAGAACACAGATCAAAGCACACGTTAGAGATTAAAAACTAAAAAGCACACAAATCAAATTAACATACCTCCTTAGAGTATTAAAATTTTGGAACATAAATCCAAGAGCAAAGAAAGATTTAATCGTCATTCATCATAACGCTTCCAACATTTTTTTGTTTTAGAAGATGTTGAGGTAAACAGAATAAATCTTAAGACGATTCAAATAAATTTTTTTACCATTTTAAAGTATTTTAGATGTAGTGCTCCAACACTGAATAGCAAGTATCGAGCTCTATGAATACTAAATCTGTAACTTCAAAAATCAAAGCATAAAATGAAAAAAAATAAAATTAGAACAGATTATGGAACATGATAAAAAAAAACAACTAAAAGAACTCTCGACCTGAAACCTCGATTATAAAAAAAAAGTACCCTCATACATAGCACCAAAATATTGAAGATTAAAAATAAATAATAATAATAATAATTCTCACAAGTAGATATGCTAAGTTCATAATCATCACTATAATTGCTTATCTAAAATGAGTAAATATAACAAAAAGTTCTTCCTTTTTTGCATTTTCAACTTATAAATGATAAGTCCTACAGACCTTTGTGATAAATGAATGGGATTTAAACCAAAAAAAAAAAAAGAATAGAATTTCATTGAGGTGTAATTCTATATGTAAATTCTGGCAGATTAATGAATAAACAAAGTGACGGAGTTTTTGTCGAGTAGTTCCGACCTCAATCATAACTCTCGATACTCTCTAGGATGATTCCGACCAAATAACTTAGAGAGGATTTTTTAGGGTTAGGTTTTCTAGTATTCTCAAACAACTGAAATTTGAGATGTGAGAGAAGAGAAAGAACTCTATCTTATGATATTAGGTGTTGAGTGATGTTATACGAGTGGTTAGTTCAGAGATTTTCCTGTTTATAAAAGAATTTTTAAATGAGGTGTCATGATTAATAGTTGTTTACTACACACCTGGCCGGGCGTTGTGAATGGAATAAAGGTAAGGATAAAAAAGATTTTGATAATTATATCTAGGAAAGATTAGTAAAGTAGTACATCATCTGGACTAAAATTAGTAACACATCTACACTTTAAAATATTTAGTCAAAATGTCAATATTTTAAAATCAATTTTATCCAAATATTTTGTTTGTCTTTCCTTTTATTTCTCCAAACAATCGCAACATTAAAATATATTAGACTACCATTTAGACTGTCTTCTAGACTTTAATACCAGTAAATTTTATTTCATCTTAGATTTTCAAAAAAAAAAATTCTCTTTTTACCATTCAACCATTAATTGTCTCTCATTGTTGAAGAAGAACTAATTATTAAAGTTCATATCAATTTGTTCAGCTTATCGATTGAATTTAATAGAAATCTCTACACAATAATATATTGTTCCTATCATCTTTATAATTTGCGAGATTTCATAAGATTTTTTTTCGAAATAAAAAATTATGTTGAATTTCGCATTGTACGCATTATAATTTTTTCATCATTTTTTTGAATTTTTTATTCAGTTTGTGTAACACTATTCATCACATCAAATATTTATGCATTCGAAATTGGAGTATTTGAATATATTTTTATGATTTTATTTTATATTTGAGATTCAGTATATTGTAATTTGTAGAAGCCACATATGCATTCATACATCCTATATTGTTTGATTTTTTTTGTATATTCCTATTTAATAATTTCAATTTTCTTATAGAATTATTAATTCACAAATAACACATAGATTCGATTTGATTTGGTGAAAAAAATTGAAAAAGGACAAGCAGATTAAGAGAACGAGAGTGTCAAAGAATAGGTTATGCAAATTGTATTCATATCAGAATAATATTCATATTAATTTTTGGTTTGTCACTTATTTTTCTTTACATCGTCATTTGTATTTTTTTTTTAATTCAGAACATGTATTTCTTTTATTTTTTTGTAAGTCATTCAAATACGTATTCTCATATGAATTGTATTTCCCTTAAGCATAACGTATTCCCTAGTTTTTAAACATGTCAATTTATATTTTTAAGAATATGGTATTCTGATTATATCATTTTTCACTATGTATAACTATCATCATATGAATTGTATTTCTTAACATATATGTATCTTGTTTTTTAACAATTAATTTGTATTTTTTTAGAATAATTGTATACTGGATTTTATTATTTTGCTATGTATGCTATATTTTTTTCCAATTGTATATTCTCATTTTTTCATAGTAATTTATATTTATTTTTTTAGAATATTATATCCTTCCTCAACACCTTATTATTTCGCTATTTCCCCACCAAATATGTTATTTTTCTCCCAAAAATCTTGTACCCTTCCTAAAATCATATTCATACTATTGAGAAAACGCTCACATTACACACACACAAGCACACCACACGCCACGGACGTACGCACAGTCAAGCGCACTCCCACACGCACGGACTGCTGACGCAACGGACGCACGCACGCACACATATATATGATAAGAGAAAATTTAAGAAAATGAGTGATAATAACCGCAACTTTGTAAGGTCTGCGATACAAGACAAAGAAATATAATTTTGTTAGAATACAATAGTATCAGGGGCGGCAGAATGGTTACTACAACAACTCGCAATTCCTCAATATAAACACAAATATGTATTATATTAGTAAAGCATAGTTTACTGAATACAATAGGATACAACAAAGGAAATTTCAGGGAACAACAATACAAGAAAATACACTTGAAAACATAGTTGAAAGTCTGAAAGGAGACGAGAATATTCAAAATCATAATTAACTTCTTGATCGCTTCCTCCCATGTTCTCACACTACTATACCAATTCCATTTCTAAATCTAGCTTTGCTCGCGTGATTTTCTTCCTTCCAAAAAGTAATCATCCAACCTTTTAGGTGAAATTACACTTCTAGTACCCCGATGCGGCTTGCCAATGCAGAAATCACCCATGACATCAGGCTTTGTGATCCTAGAGGCAACACCTGAATCCTTATCGCCATTCACATTATTGATTGTGTTGTCTGTAGGATTGATGGAGATTTCTCCATTTGCAGAATTGTCCCCCACAGAAATGGCATTTCCAATTTCATATCCTAGAGATGTAGCATTTCTGTCTGAAGATTTTGGAAACTTAATCTGTAAAGACTAAAAAGATCATACAAAAATGTGTCGAAGAATAAAAAAAAATTAAGGTTAATTAAATTTCATCAAAAAAAATTTTACATAGAAGACATATAAAGGCACAAATATTTAATGTTATTTTGAAGAAATTTTTTTTTATTGAAAATGTACATGAAAAATCCTAGCTTGGAAGAGTTGGCTCGATCTTTATTGATGAAGAAGACAAGGGGAAATCAAAAAACACATATGACTAGATACAAAGGATGAAGGTTTCTTCTTTATAATAATTGAACCAATTAATCTTAGCAGACTAAATTTAATATTTAATAACTATTTTTCTTTTTTAAGTAGTGCACATTCTAGAATTTCTAGATTTGCCTTTTATTAAGGTACCCTTAATTAGTTAAGGAGGAGCCAAAGTATATCCATATCATGAATTATTAAGCATAACGAAATATTAGTAAAAAAAAATTTGGTTCGAACAACTAGCTCTCAATATATTGTATATGACTTGAACCATAACAAATTTCTTAACCTTTTCTCAACAATAAAAACATTAATCTTAATACCATCACGAGTTTGAATGAAAAAGAACACATATCAAAGCACATGTTATCAGAAAAGGAAAGAAGCACACAAATAAATTAAAGCATACATTAGAGATTGAAAAAAGAAATGTAAAT
Source organism: Solanum habrochaites (assembly GCA_027704765.1). NCBI lineage: Eukaryota > Viridiplantae > Streptophyta > Magnoliopsida > Solanales > Solanaceae > Solanum > Solanum habrochaites. Next base: position 65,624 of record JAKWJA010000693.1, read on the forward strand.
TAAAGCAAAAAAGATTTGTTGTTAATTTTCCATATCCTTACAACATTTACAAAAAATATTGTGGGCAAAAAAAAGGGTTGAAACATTCAAATTGAAAATTTTACCATTTTCAAATATTTCGAGTATAGTGCTCGCAACACAACGAATAACAAGTATTGATATCTATGAATGGTAAAATCTGTCAATTCAAAATTAAAGCAAAAAATGAAAATAAAATAATTAGAACCTAAATTACAAAAATCTGATAAAAAATAATTAAAAAAAGAAATCTCACTTTCAACCTGAAAACTCACTTATAGAAAATAACGCCAAATATAGCACCAAAAATAATTCAGTGTTTTGCTAGATTCTCATACACTGAAATTTGACAACTGAGAGGAAGAGAAAGCTTATGATTTTATATTTATTGTGAATTATGAGGCTACACAACGCGATTACAAAATAATTGTTTCTGTCCTTGTTGAATTGACTATATATTTTCAGTCTAGAACTGTATTAAAGAATCTTTAATGAAATTTCATAATTTGTAGTTATTGACTGGCCCCTAGAATGAAATAAATGGTAAAAAAAATATTGATTAATTAATTAACTTTTATGGTAAATTTAGTAAATATAAAAGTGTTCATATATATACTTGTTTTGTCCTAAATTACTTGATCACATTTATTTTGAGAATTTAAACTTTCTTCACTAATTGTTTTAAGATTTAGTAAATATTATTTTTCCATATATATGTCCATTTTATCCAAAATTGCTTGTTCACACTTGTTTTGAGAATTCAGTTTTACATAGTAATAGTGTGAAAAGTATTTATTTTGTCAAATATAATTTATTTGGTCAGATATAATTTGAGATTCAACAACAGAGACACCTAAAATTGATTTCAAAATAAAATTATTAATAAATTATTATTTATTAGAGAATCTCATAAAAAATAAATGAAATTTAAAATAAAGGCTTAAGGTTCTAATAATATAACATTTTAATAAAATAAAGTAGGACACATATGAGAACTTGTCCTTTGATTATAAAATATCAAAGTCAAAGATTAGTAAAAATAAAATTATTCATATACATTTGATTCTTCATTAACTTTTTCAAGATCTTGTATTTTTTAATTAAAAAAAATGCTTATTTTATTTTAAAATTGCTTGATCACGCACAATTTCATAATTTAAAATTTCTTTACTAACAATTTTGTTTGGTCACTCCTAACCAAGAGGGTTGGGTATAGATTCCACTCATTGATTTCCTTTCATTAGTTTTAAACAAAATACATTTTTTTCTTCATTTTTTTGAAATGATATATATTTATAAATTACGTAGATTTTATTAGACAACCCAATAATTGGATAATCAAATATTTAAATACATCGACCTTGTTCTGAGAAATAATAGTAAAGTGGAATTTCAAAAAAACACTATAGTAGAAGTTACTCATTTATAACACACTTAGAATGTTTTGTGCTTTCTATTAAAACTGAGTTTAGTGATATCATTGGCAAACTGGTTTTTTTTTTTTTCTTTTCTTTTTTTAAGAGCTAATATTTAGTCCATCAATATCTATGGCAGTCTTGTTTTGTGAGATTTTGTCTTTCAGGTGACTACTATTATATCACTTTGATGACTTATATTTCAATCTTATCTTCTATCTCTGGCACTATAGTAATCTGTTTCGAAGCACCAAGTATTCCTTTTATAAGTGCTCAAAAGACCAATATGAACGCTCTCACTGAGCAGAAAGACATGATAGTGACCTTAGATGTGCATTTCTTTGCTAACAAGTACAAAGGAAGAAACTAATGAACTAAAACCCTATTACCTAGTAGTAAAACAAGGTTCAACACTCAAATTGAAATCAAAAATGAGGAAAATGGAACACTTGGAAATTCAAAACACTTTAGTTTTAAAAAACACAAAGCATCCCTATGATTTCGTAACTATAAAATCACTACTAGTTGAACGCAATTCCCTTTCCGAGGCGATTTCTTAGAATGATTACGAAAAGTTAACTCATATGGAAAAACAACACTAATTTTGCATAATGGAACGACTTGTTTTTTTGTGGCTTGTAGAATTAAGTAGACTTAACTATGCTAAGTATAATAAAGAGAATGAATAATACACAATCGTAGTTCTTTTGTAAGGTCTTGTAATGGGACTTTGGATAGAACCATAATAGTAACAGGGAAGACAAAATGGTAAATGAAACACTCACAGTTTCACCATACAAACACAAATAATATTTGGTAATATGTTTTACTACTACAATAGGACACGATAAAGACAGTTGTAGGGAATAACCATACAGTAAAATAGCAATTGAAAAACTGAACTAGAAGTCTAAAACTCTGACAGAGAAATATTCAAAATCATAATTATTTAACTTCTTATCCCTTCTGTCCTATGTCTTCAAACTTCTACAACAATTCCATTGCTCGTCATGGCTTCTTTCTTCTCTCAAAGTAATCATATCATCCCCTTTTAGGTAGACTTACACTTCTAGTACTATAAATGCGGTTTGGCCTAATGCATAAATCACTCATCACATCCCTTATGCAAGATTTGGAATCCTAGAGGGCAAATGCAATATCCGTTATTGTTTGATTGTGTTGTCGATAGATTGATATGGAGTTTTTCCCTTTACCGAGTTGTCCACTGTCGAAATGACCTTTCATTCATGTCCTAACAGGTATAGGCATTTATTCTATCTTGTCTGTCCGTAAATTTGAAGATTTTTGCACAAGAAAAGATAATCACTCTTACATTCTCACTTGTAAATCTTTCCAAACAGCGAGCCAAAATTATAATTATTTTTAATAAGGAGAAACGACTTCTGTCACGCTATTTCTAGCATTCAGATATTAGGTTCATTTCCAGGATGAGTCAAACATTATTTTGAGGGAGGATTAACTGAATTGCTTGCTTCACTTGTCCATATTTTCAACGCCTTAAAGATAGATAGTACACTTCTCTTCCGATACTCATAGCTTCATATTAGTTAAGAGTATCAACAATCATTAAGCACCTTAGTGTACTTACTCTGAAAATGGCAAAACAATTATTAAGGCTATTTTTGAGTTTCATCGAAAATCTTATTTTGGAGAAGGCATATAAATGGCACAAATACTTCACGCTATTTAATTATAAAAAGGTTTTTACTACAATTATAATGATACCCATGGTTGGAAGGATTTGATTCGCGATAATATATTAATGAAGAAGACAAGGGAAAATTAATAAAAACAAATGATTATATACAAAGGATGAATCTTGTTTAACAATTGAATCTGCACATAATTTTTTTTGCAACACTAATTAATATTAAATTTTATTTTTTCTTTTTAGTAATGCACAACGATCTAAAAATTCTAATGTTCCCTTTAATGTGGTACCCTTAACAATTCAAGGAGCAAACCAAAGTTTATTTTTATCTCAAGAATTGCTATAGCTGCAGAACGTAATAGTCAGTACAATAATTTTTTTTCCGACACAACCGACTCGTAAGTTAATTGTATTTGGTCTTGATTCATACAATTTTTCTAACATAAAAAAATAATGGTAAAACCACAAGGTAGATAAAAAAAGAATAACAGATCAAAGCAAACACGTTAGAGATTAAAAAATAAAAGCGACACAATATCAAATAAAGTATGCCTTACATAATTTGTTGCAAACCATTAATCGAAACTTTAACTCATTTTCAACTATTTCAGATGTCAGTCCCTCCAACAACGACTAACAACTATCGAGCTTACTCAATGCTAGAATCAACCACGTATTCAAAATCAAGAAAAAAATGTTCATAAATAATTAGAACATATTATATACAATCTTAAAAAAACAAAAATAAGTAAAAGATCAAAATCATCACTAAATCACACTTGTTTAAAATTAATATAATAAAAATGTTTTCCCTTTTTCACTCATTTTTTAAAGAATTTCATATGATTTAACAATAAAAATAAGGCTAAAGCTTAATAAATGGAAGAGATGGATCACAATCTCATGTAACTTACATGATGAAATCTTAACCAAATGCGATGAACAAATCGAAACGATTGGTTTAGAATGTTCACCTTAATTGGCATCTCGCCATGAATCTCTCGCATAAGTATTAGTTTAGAGTATTCTCTAAGTTTAATAATAGCAAGTGATCCTATATAACATGGTTTAAGAAATATATATAATAATATATTGAGCTAAATTGACTATGTTATGTTATTTCATAATTTATTAGTAATTGATTTAGGGAAAAAAAGAAGCCAAAAGTATTTATTTTTCAAACTTTCTAGTCAAAGATTAGTTAATAGGAAATTATACATCCATGTTTATGTTTGTTTTACCATAAATTACTTGACCACTCTTATTTTGTCAATTTAAATTTTTTTCTCCAATAATAGTTTTAAGATTTAGTAAATAATTTCTTTTTCATATATGCCAAAATTATCCTAAATTTCCTCATCACACTGATTGAGAATTTAATTTTTATTTATTAATCATATGACAAGCATTTAGATGGTCAAATATAGTTTGAGATTTTTATTTTTGTTTTTACTTTTGATTAAAAAAAACATCAAAAGACACTATCTAGTGATATAAATTTGAAAAGAAAAAAAAAGTTGACATTTAACCAACGAAGACACCTAAATTTAATTTTGAAATGATATTATTAATAGATTATTAATTATTAGAGAATCTCATAAATAAATAAATAAATGACTGTAGAATAAAAAAAACAGGCCGCTAGTGAATAAAGTGGAAGTTACTCCATTATAACATCCCTTGACTATGTGTACTTTTCTAGTAAAGCGAGTTTATTGATTTTAAATATGAACTTGTTAGTTTTTTTTGTCAAAAAGAAAGTAATTTAGTAAAATTATCTTTGTAACGGATGAGATCCCTCTTCATTACTCATCCTCTCAATTTCCCCATGAACCTATTTGAATGATAGCCAAATGTCATAATTAAGAACTAAGATTGAGATTTAATTAACTGAATTAAATTCTAACTAGAATAACAAATAATTATTTATTTATTTTTCAAAAAAGTCAATTTCATAATTCTAGGCTAACATTCGCATTCATAAATAATATCTAAATTTTTCACTATTACTATATTACTATAGCTCTTCTGTTTTTTTCAACCATTTTTTTTTCTCTCTCGTTTACAAAATCTGGATGTATATGCAATTAAAACTCATTGGAGAAACAGGGGGCTGACAGGCTTACTCACCGTAATCATAAATTTCACATCATGTTTTTAAACCAAAAAAAATTGCACATACTCTTCTAGATTTTTTTCTTGAGCGATCATATGGTCGACACTGTAGTTGTGTACGTTACCAGTGAGGCCTAATCATTAGGCGGAGTGGACTGCATGTGGGTCGACTCTGGGTGCTCAAGCATCCATTACTATTGACTCGAGCTTTATATTCATATAGATTATTGAAAGAAATAAATAAAAACAAATTGTGAGTTGTGTGCTCTAGTTAGCCAAGCAAGCTACCTTTCCCTTTTTATCTTTTCCCTTGTTTGGAGTAGTTTTTCATATGTTCTACAACGATTGTGCGTTATTGTTTTTTGGTGAAAAGTAGTATTAAGCCTGATTTGATAAAAATAAAAGCAAATATATATTAAACTATCGTGGGTCATGACATAAAATTACTCACTTAATTCTATTGTGGCACCTTTTTTTATTTTAGTCCGTTTTAAAAAGGAATGCTACTTTACAATAATGTAGTAATGCTACTATTATTTGGTTCATGCCGAGTAAGATTGTGAATTTTAATAGTTTTTTTTAAGAAAATATTAATTATAATTTGAAAAATTTCTAAACTTAAATTTAAAATAGTTTTGAACTTAGTGCTTTGTGATTGCAATAACTATATGTTATTAGAGTGATGCAACACTTTAATAGTCTGTGTATATTTTATCTTCCGATCTTATAAGATTATATATGGATATGTTATTGTTATGGTAGATCAGAGCACACCACTCTCATTACAATTTCTATCGTCACTATCATTGTACATGACACAAAGTAAAATTCAAAAAAATATTTTTTTTCAAAAAAAAAAAAAAGTGAGCTCATATAATCAATGTAAAATAGTGGATTCTTGAAAAAAAATTATGAGATAATTTTTAGTATAGATAGTGGGTTTGATTAAACAAAATTTTAACACTGAATAAGGAAAATTATTGTATTCAAATCATAATGAAATCTTAAATTAGGTATCAAATCTCAATCTATTCGAGTTTCACTTAAATTTTTTTTTGGAGAAACGCATATAAAGGCACAAATATTTTATGCTACTTTGAAAAAGGTTTTTTTTATTACAATTGTAAATAAAAACCCTGCTTGAAAGATTTAGCCCGATCTCCAAATATAAATGATGAAATTATCTTATTTAATAATTGAAGCAATTAATTTTAGCATACTAAATCTAATTTCCTTTCCCTGTGCACTAAATAAATTCTTTTTTTTTACCATATTTCCAAGTATTTCAAATGCAATACTTCATCATTGAATAGGCAAATTTTTGAGTCTTTCAGTGCTGAAATTGCGTCCATAGTAATTGAGGGGGGAAAAAAATGATTATTTTCAGCTCATCACCCAGAAAACCTCAATAGCAATTCATAGAAAATATGGTTCTAAATCCTCAATGTACACAAATATTAAATAGATCTATCAAAGTAAATAAACTAAATAACTTCACACAAGTAGATTTTGCATAAGTTCAAAGAATCATAGTAAAACTACTTATCGCAAAAAAAGTAAATAAACAAACTTGGCCCTACTTTTTTATATATTGGCTCTGTTTGTTACACCGAGTCTTGTAAAATATCTAAAGTAGATGTCATAATAGTATTATTGATTTGCGTGCTAGATATGGACATAATCTATTAAAGTATGATTAATTATATTTTATGGTCAAAGATTGAGAACAGGAATCATAATTTGTCCTTTATGTTTTAGTTACGAGTCAAAGTAATTATTGTTGAAGGAATATTTGTTGTATTGAGTGTTTGGGAATACATGGAGATATATATACGGAGATATAGGAAGGAGTACGATCCTAATAGGACTAGATAAGGAGTACTTAATCTAATAGGACTATGATTAGTATCACCAGTGCAAATCCTAATATTATTTTATACTATTTATTTAATACTATCTGTTACATAATCCCCATATCCCCCTCCATTTTGAGCTGAGCGGGATAGTTGAACGGAAGCTTGGGAACATGAGGTAATCGTGCTGTCGGCTCGGGCGAGGCTTGGTGAGAATATCATCAGCCGGTTGGTTCTTCAGTGGCTACATACTGCAGCAGTCATGTGCCGGCCTGAACTTCATCGGCGAACAAGAGACAATTGGGTAATCAACATGCTTGTCATTCTGGTGTGTAGTGACGGAATTCTTGCCACACAATTGTTGATTTGTTGTCACAATAGAGAGTGCAGGCACAGTGTGAGTGGCGCGGAGTTCGCGATTCCACTTCATTCGAGACCGCGAGACCGTTGGGAATTATTTTTTTTTACAAGCCATGTGATTCGATGTATCGGGATGTTCAAGTGATCTTGGTTGGATATAACCCCAGCGCCCCAAAATTCGAGAACCGCCGATGTAGATTTTCTTCGTCATTTTATCATCTGCCCAATCTGAATCTAGAAACCCCGAAGCTCCAAGTCCCGGGTCGAATTATAACCACTACACCAGAGTGCCAAAAATGTACCTGAGAACAGCGTTTTAGACAATGGTAATCATGTTCACTTGGTGATGCATGCGTTGGAGTAAACTCGGTTGACAGCAAACTAGATGTCAGGAGGGTAATGGTCCAGATACTGTAGAGCCCCAATGAGGCTGCGGAATTGGTGATATCGCAAAGGGGGGTTCGGCCTCCATTCGTAGACGACAAGACTGCCATCGGTGTTGGTTGACTGGTGCATTTTTTTACCAGTCCAAGCTTTCTGCAACAATCTCGAGCGTATATTTGACTGATGAAGAAACAAGCGCCCTAGCCTTCCGAGAACCTCCATTCCGGCTAACAAATTTCCGCCAAGGTCCTTCATTTTGAAGGTAGTATGCATAGCTCGAAGTGACATCCTGAATGAGGCGCAGTAGAGCCTTTAATAAGTGATATCATCTACATAGACAAGAAGAATGACTGTCACCGTGTGCTAATGTCGAGTAAACAGACTCGTGTCGTGTACGCAAGACGTGAACCGAGTCCCTGGAGGAACGTTTTCAAGTGTGTACCAAGCACGGAGCTTGCTTGATCCCATACAAGAGACAGACTTCTGGAGTTTGAAAACAGTTGAGGAAGCAGGGTCAACACCTAGAGCCCTGTGGTTGCTCATTGTAATAGTCGTTCTCATTCAAGCATGCCATAGAAAAGTCATTGGAAACATCCAACTGATTGATGACCAATTGTGCGCACGGCGAGTGACATACCAGAGAATGGTTTTCCTGCCGAATAACCAGGACTGAATGTCTCGGGGGGAGTAACAAGAACCATACTCTTTATTGTCAGCCTTTAGGACAACCCAAACGACCTTGTACCTGGAAATACTGGCCATCTCTTGTGAATTTTGTCACCATTTACACGCCCACGGGTTGCCAGTCCAAGGGGCTAGGTACAAGAACCCAAGTTTCTTTCTGATCATTCAAATCCTTAACTCGTCATCCATAGCATGACCCAATAATCATATTTTTGAGGCAACAGAGAGTTGTTTGTTCAACTATCGGGCAGGGTGTATTGGGTATATTGTAGCCTGAAAGGTTTTTGGGTTATAAAGAATCCGGCTTTTGCCCACAGGTTAACATGGGGAGAGTATTTGGGGGGTGGCACGGGCGGTGTTTTGATATCGGCGGGGGTTCGCGGAAGACCCACAAACGGATCTGGGCTGGCAGATGTTGTGGGTATGAGGTGGTGTTCGGGTTGGGTTTGAGTGTGGTGGGTTGGTTGCGGGTGTTTTTGTTGGTGACTTTGAGCGGAGTGATGAGTGTGTGGTTGGGTACGTGGGTTGTGCGTGGTGTTGTTGCCGGTGGTGCGTCGCCCCTTTGGCGTCTGTTGGCCCCCTGTTGCCTGTACGCCAATCAAATGATGTATTTTGTGGCGGATGAAATAGACTCGTAGGGAAA